>JBBDGP010004102.1:0-77500 GCA_037952835.1 Lithobates septentrionalis | reverse complement strand
GATCAACTTGTACCAGAGTGATGGGAAGAGAAGAATGTGGAGAAGGAAAGGAACTGCTCATGATCCAAAGCATACCACCTCATCAGTGAAGCATAGTGGTGGTAGTGTCATGGCGTGGGCATGTATGGCTGCCAATGGAACTGGTTCTCTTGTATTTATTGATGATGTGACTGCTGACAAAAGCAGCAGGATGAATTCTGAAGTGTTTCGGGCAATATTATCTGCTCATATTCAGCAAAATGCTTCAGAACTCATTGGACGGCGCTTCACAGTGCAGATGGACAATGACCCGAAGCATACTGCGAAAGCAACCAAAGAGTTTTTTAAGGAAAGAAGTGGAATGTTATGCAATGGCCAAGTCAATCACCTGACCTGAATCCGATTGAACATGCATTTCACTTTCTGAAGGACAAAACTGAAGGGAAAATGCCCCAAGAACAAGCAGGAACTGAAGATAGTTGCAGTAGAGGCCTGGCAGAGCATCACCAGGGATGAAACCCAGCGTCTGGTGATGTCTATGTGTTCCAGACTTCAGGCTGTAATTGACTGCAAAGGAATTGCAACCAAGTATTGAAAAGTGAAAGTTTCATGGATGATTGTTAATCTGTCCCATTACTTTTGGTCCTTTAAAAAGTGGGAGGCACATATACAAACTGTTGTAATTCCTACACCGTTCACCTGATTTGGATGTAAATACCCTCAAATTAAAGCTGAAAGTCTGCAGTTAAAGCACATCTTGTTCATTTCATTTCAAATCCATTGTGGTGGTGTATAGAGCCAAAAAGATTAGAATTGTGTCGATGTCCCAATATTTATGGACCTGACTGTAGGTGGTGAACCAGGCTTAGACCAGTAGATGATTTTGCTTTGTGAACTATCTCTTCTCTGTTGCTTAAGTAAACCCCCCTCCCCCCGCCCAGCATTCCACTGCCCCCCTACAATAACACCCCCCCCCCCCCCCGAGTCCAGGACAATGATGTGTGTGATTTGGGTTGAATAGTGAGATGTCGGTTATTCATCATGATTAATATTGGGATCTGATAACAAAGTAACCTGTTCTATTATTGTGCCCGGAGGATGACGGGCCATGGACTGTATCACTTACACTGTCCCCTCTCCCTGCAGGCGGGCAATGCCGTTTGGATGTGTGACGTTAGGTGACAAAAAGGATTACAATCAACCCACAGAAGTCAGCGACAAATATGACTTGGGCCAGCTCATCAAGACGTGAGTATGAAACAGAAATGACAAAATGCCCACTCTCCGCTACCACATAGTACAACCCACTTTAAAGGGTAACTCCACTTTCGTGGGAAAAAAAATAGCAAATTAAGAAAAAATAATATATTGTTTTCAATTATTTTTTATTGATTTTTAAAAAAAGTAAACACGCATAGTACATAACAGTCAAGAGGAGTCTCATAATACAGAAATACAAGTATATACATCACACAACATTAAAAAAAAAAAAAAATACATGATACATAACACATAACATTCCTGAAGTATATAAATCATACAGTATTGCATTTCCTATAGATGGACATATCATTCTTATACTGAAGTTCCCTATTCCTTATATTTAACTTTCACAGGGGTGGAAATAAACATTTTTTTCTTTTCTTTTTCTTTTTTTAATAATAATACCCCTTGATGTGACTCTCCCACATGCCACTTATAAAATTCCAATCTCATTATCCCTGGGCTCTAACTGACTAATTAAATTTGAAATTTAACGAAAAAAAATATATATATTGTATACAATTGCGATACAAGTCATATTGTAATTGAATGCTATTAAAAATTACCTTTCCTTTTCAATCTACAGCTCTATCATTTTCTGAAAATGCAATATGGCCACCTCAGGGCCGTCTTTAGCGCAGGGCAAACGGGGCACTTGCCCTGGGCCCAATCTTTGTTGGGGGGCCCGCGCTAGCCGTGAATTGGGGCCCCGATGACGGCTTTTCAGAGCGCACAGAGGATACGGGAGGCTGTATTCCGCACTAGCCAGCTGAGAGGGGGCGGGGCCGGGAGCTCCACTGACGCTCTGACCCCGCCTACGTGCAGCCTGTGTACTCGGAAAAGAGCGTCTGTAGTGAGAGCCATTGATTGGAGTGGGAGCGTCAGTGGAGCTCCCGGCCCCGCCCCCTCTATACTGGCTGGTGAATACAGAGGTCCGGGGGCGGGGCCGGGAGCTCCAATGACACTCCCACTCCGATCACTGGCTCTCACTACAGACGCTCTTTTCCGAGTACACAGGCTGCACGTGGGCGGGGTCAGAGCGTGAGTGGAGCTCCCGGCCCCTCCCTCTCAGCTGGCTAGCGCGGGAATACATCCTCCCGTGTCCTCTGTGCGGCTCTGCAAAGCTGTCATCGGGGCCCCAATTCACGGGTGACGCGGCCCCCCAACAAAGCATCAGTGGAGCTCCCGGCTGTTGTAGTGAGAGCAGAGAGTGGAAGCCCCGCCCACACACCTGAATGTATGTAGCTAGTTTGGCTGGCCAGGTATGTCCTTACACCCATAAATGCTGACTGTTTAAACCCTGAGCTGTGTTATTCAACTGTAAAGCTGTGTGTTGCTGAAAGTTCTCTGACCATCTCCTGCAGTATGTCCGCAGCCTCTAATTGTCTCCTGCAGTATGTCCACAGCCTCTAATTGTCTCCTGCAGTATGTCCGCAGTCTCTGTCTCCTGCAGTATGTCCGCAGTCTCTGTCTCCTGCAGTATGTCCGCAGTCTCTAATTGTCTCCTGCAGTATGTCCACAGCCTCTAATTGTCTCCTGCAGTATGTCCGCAGTCTCTGTCTCCTGCAGTATGTCCGCAGTCTCTAATTGTCTCCTGCAGTATGTCCGCAGTCTCTGATTGTCTCCTATAGTATGTCCCGCAGCCTCTAATTGTCTCCTGCAGTATGTCCGCAGTCTCTGATTGTCTCCTGCAGTATGTCCGCAGTCTCTGATTGTCTCCTGCAGTATGTCCGCAGTCTCTGATTGTCTCCTGCAGTATGTCCGCAGTCTCTAATTGTCTCCTGCAGTATGTCCGCAGCCTCTAATTGTCTCCTGCAGTATGTCCGCAGTCTCTGATTGTCTCCTATAGTATGTCCGCAGCCTCTAATTGTCTCCTGCAGTATGTCCGCAGTCTCTGGTAATCTCCTGCAGTATGTTCGCAGTCTCTGATTGTCTCCTGCAGTATGTCCGCAGCCTCTAATTGTCTCCTGCGGTATGTCCGCAGCCTCTGATTGTCTCCTGCGGTATGTCCGCAGCCTCTGATTGTCTCCTGCAGTATGTCCGCAGTCTCTGATTGTCTCCTGCAGTATGTCCGCAGTCTCTGATTGTCTCTTGCAGTATGTCCGCAGTCTCTGATTGTCTCCTGCAGTATGTCCGCAGCCTCTGATTGTCTCCTGCAGTATGTCCGCAGCCTCTGATTGTCTCCTGCAGTATGTCCGCAGTCTCTGATTGTCTCCTGCAGTATGTCCGCAGTCTCTGATTGTCTCCTGCAGTATGTTCGCAGTCTCTGGTAATCTCCTGCAGTATGTCCACAGTCTCTGATTGTCTCCTACAGTATGTCTGCAGTCTCTGATTGTCTCCTGCAGTATGTCCGCAGTCTCTGGTAATCTCCTGCAGTATGTCTGCAGTCTCTGGTAATCTCCTGCAGTATGTCCGCAGTCTCTGATTGTCTCCTGCAGTATGTCCGCAGTCTCTGGTAATCTCCTGCAGTATGTCTGCAGTCTCTGGTAATCTCCTGCAGTATGTCCGCAGTCTCTGGTAATCTCCTGCAGTATGTCCGCAGTCTCTGGTAATCTCCTGCAGTATATCCGCAGTCTCTGGTAATCTCCTGCAGTATGTCCGCAGTCTCTGATTGTCTCCTGCAGTATGTCCGCAGTCTCTGATTGTCTCCTGCAGTATGTCCGCAGTCTCTGATTGTCTCCTGCAGTATGTCTGCAGTCTCTGATTGTCTCCTGCAGTATGTTCGCAGTCTCTGATTGTCTCCTGCAATATGTTTGCAGTCTCTGATTGTCTCCTGCTGTATGTCCGCAGTCTCTGAACCTCTCCTGTAGTATGTCTGCACTCTGACACTCTCCTGTAGTATGTGTATTATTATGCCCCTTTACTTGCTCAATTATTTGGGATTGCTCCACTGCTCAGTGAGAGGTAATGATGTGCATTAACCTCTAGCAACCAATCAGCGAACAGTAGTGATCTGCTTTAATCTCTAGCAACCAATCAGTAAGTGGTAATGATGTGCTGTAACCCCTAGCAACCAGTGAGCGCTAATAATGTACATGAACCTCTAGCAACCAATCGGCAAGCAGAAATTATGTGTTGTAAACTCTAGAAACCAGCCAGTGAGCAGTAAGGATAGGCTGTAACCTCTGGCAAACAATTGCAATCGCTGCGTGATCTGCTGCAGTAAACTGATTTTAAGTCTACCTGCTATTTTTTGTATGTCCCAGAATGGAGGGGGGGGGGCCCAAGAAAATGTTTGCCCAGGGCCCAATCAAAATTAAAGACGGCCCTGGGCCACCTGGAGGTGTTCTGTACACAGAATGTATACAGAGCGCCCCCCCCCAGATATGTAATTTCCTGCTTGTGTGATTGGCTCACTGATTGTCCCAGAAGCCTGCACTAAGATACAAGTCAGTTTTTAGGCATCCCCTGCAACAAAAATTTCATACAAAAATTCATACTCCCGATAGGAAATCACAGCTAAATGGATGCAGGCCCAGCAGCTTTCCCCATTAGAGCACTGCAGGTGCAGCAGCTGATTAATCATTCTGAAACCGCTCCCATTAGACTCACTTTCCCACATGGGCACAGAGGAACAAACGGGGGTTTCTTCAGAATAACAAAAGGTAGGAATCTGCAACAAAGTTTGTTAAAATCCCTGCAATGTACACAGATCACTCGGGGGGGGGGGGGGGGGGGGGAGTTTCTCTTTAACTTGATTATCCCTAATCAATAATCAATATATTGTAAGAAACTGTAGACATCTTCCATTCTTTCCTCCTCTAGCATTTCCTAGTCTCATGAAAAGTACAAAATAAAAAAAATCTAATCTTACATTGTATTCCTAAACTAACCTTGAAGGGACTGTTAGGAGCCATGCCGTACTATACTAGAGGAATAGGGGGGAGGAACTACAGTCACATGGTCTACAGGCAGCTAAAAAAAAAAAAGAAGGGAAAAACAACAAGAAAGGCGCCTCTTAGTAAACTGTACATTTAATGACGTATTAGCATTAAAATCACTCACATTTAAAACTTAGATAGTCCGGCATGGGGAGCTCAGTATAGGCATACAGGATTGCGTCCTCCTCTGTCCCACAGTCTTTTTCCTCTCTTGCTGACAGCTGGTCTGTGTGGCATAGACTTCCGGGATCAGTGATTGTCCAGAACGAGGCTTGGACACTGCCGAGCAGTCAATTGGGAGGCTGGGACGCTGGAACGCACATCCAAAGTATGTGCTGTACTGCCGTAAAGCGACGCGTTTCGGAGCATGCGCACTCGGGCGCGCTCCTTTCTCAAGCTAGGGAGAATACAAAGAACTGCAGCCTATTTAAGTGCTCTAATGGCACCGCCACCTAATGGACATAGTAATAATTACATGAAGGTTACAGGCAGAAAAGGGACAAATGGAATGATTTGTACGTTTGTGTTGAATAAAGAAGTTAAATGTTCATCTAGTGTACTTACATTAATATGTATGTAGTGATTGGACAATGTGTTTTTCATATTGTTATGCATACTACTACCGCATGGATTAAATGAATGAATAGATTTAAATAAACTAAACAATTGGTCAACTGGTAAACTATATATTTATATAGTTACCTACGTGCACTAATGAACCATATATATACTTGCCTAAATGTAATATATAGGAATAAACAATGTTCTAATGGGCACATATATGTGTACATTGTGCAGGATGACACTATATAATACTAATAATTACAAATAAAAATTAATTTTAAAATTTAGGACTAGAATTAAAATATAATTAAAACATATATATATATATATATATATATATACTAAAACATATATATATATATATATATATGTGTTAAAATGAAACTCAACTACTACTAACAAAGTATATTTATCAGTAGTATATGACCAGAATATGGCAGAATGGTTATGGTTAAGGAGAATTCTGCCATATTCTGGTCATATACTACTGATAAATATACTTTGTTAGTAGTAGTTGAGTTTCATTTTAACACATATATATATATGTTTTAGTATATATATATATATATGTTTTAATTATATTTTAATTCTAGTCCTAAATTTTAAAATGAATTTTTATTTGTAATTATTAGTATTATATAGTGTCATCCTGCACAATGTACACATATATGTGCCCATTAGAACATTGTTTATTCCTATATATTACATTTAGGCAAGTATATATATGGTTCATTAGTGCACGTAGGTAACTATATAAATATATAGTTTACCAGTTGACCAATTGTTTTAGTTTATTTAAATCTATTCATTCATTTAATCCATGCGGTAGTAGTATGCATAACAATATGAAAAACACATTGTCCAATCACTACATACATATTAATGTAAGTACACCAGATGAACATTTAACTTCTTTATTCAACACAAACGTACAAATCATTCCATTTGCCCCTTTTCTGCCTGTAACCTTCATGTAATTATTACTATGTCCATTAGGTGGCGGTGCCATTAGAGCACTTAAATAGGCTGCAGTTCTTTGTATTCTCCCTAGCTTGAGAAAGGAGCGCGCCCGAGTGCGCATGCTCCGAAACGCGTCGCTTTACGGCAGTACAGCACATACTTTGGATGTGCGTTCCAGCGTCCCAGCCTCCCAATTGACTGCTCGGCGGTGTCCAAGCCTCGTTCTGGACAATCACTGATCCCGGAAGTCTATGCCACACAGACCAGCTGTCAGCAAGAGAGGAAAAAGACTGTGGGACAGAGGAGGATGCAATCCTGTATGCCTATACTGAGCTCCCCATGCCGGACTATCTAAGTTTTAAATGTGAGTGATTTTAATGCTAATACGTCATTAAATGTACAGTTTACTAAGAGGCGCCTTTCTTGTTGTTTTTCCCTTTGCATACTTGGAGCGGCTTCACCTCCCATCTAAAGGCTGCCCTACTCATAGACTGTTTTCATCTCACGGAGAGCGCACTGCTCAAAAGGACATTTCTTCAACAACATTTAATATAATACAAACCAAGTAACCTGCGCTATTTTGCTTTTTCTTGTGTGAAAAAAAAAAAAAAACATGGCAGAGAATTTGCTGCAGATTAATAAAAAGAGATTAAAAAAAAAAAGCAGAGTCAACAGAAAATAGAACAGGGCAAAAAAGGAACCAAAGGGGGTCATTGCAGCGATTATCCTATAGATGGAACAAGAAATCATAAATGTTTTACCCCCACAGAGAGGAATTCTGCGAAGTCTTCAGAGCCAAAGACAAATCATCAGGAAAACTCTACACCTGCAAACGTTTCCTGAAGAGAGATGGGCGCAAAGTCCGGAAGGCGGCCAAAAATGAAATTAACATCCTAAAAATGTGAGCTGCGAGGATCGATCCCCGATCCCCTATACACCCGTATATGTACCACCGTGAGGTTTATTCTTATGCACCTGTGTGTAATGTATATACAGTATATATATATATATATATATATCACTGTGAGGATTGTCCCCTACATACCTGTATATATTCCACTGTGGGGATTGTCCTCTATACAACTGTATATTCACTATATTTCCAAAAGTATTGGGACGCCTGCCTTTACACGCACATGAACTTTAATGTACTTTAATGGCTTCCCAGTCGTAGTCCATAGGGTTCAGTATTGAGTTGTCCCACCCTTTGCAGCTATAACAGCTTCAACTCTTCTGGGAAGGCTGTAGGGAAAAGTGGTTGAGACATTTTTATTCCTGTATTTGGTGCAATAGAAAAGGGGAGTTGGGACTTTAAAATGAAGCATTTGGGTAGTGGAGGCAAAATAAACCATATTTGAAATGCAATATAAAATGTTTATTGATTGTACAGAGTGACAGACAATAAAAGGAGTATTCATTTCATATGCAGTAAACCATTCATTGTATAAATGTATAGGAAAGGTACAAATAGCATAGGCATAATAAAAATTATATACACATAGCAGCACATGATCTAATATGAATAAGAATAGTAGTAAAGCATAATATTGTTAGCAACAATATGCCTGATAGCGACACATGCACCCACATAGTAAATATGCATTTAGTAAGTAGGAAACAATGTATTAATTTATGATGTATTTAGGGGGAACAGATGGTGCAGATGACTGTGGTTCCATATAAGATAGCTGAAGCATCAAAAAACAAAGCTTGACGCGTTTCCTGGGTATTCCCCACTCATCAGGAGCTGATGCACATGAGTGTCCTATGGGATGTATATATAAAAGTATAATGAACCACATAGTCCATATAAGGAAATAAAACATAATAATAAATGGACATAAAGTATATATAGTTGTTTTTGCCGAACACACTCACCAACTCAGGCAGCAAGTGCAAATGCGCAGAGATGGGCGTACGGTAGGCCACGGATGTAAACTCTCCACGGGAGCCGAGGCGGCATACATATAGATGCGACATCGGACAGGATGAAAGGAAAAGAATGAGGCAGAGTGTATTCACGAAAAAGAGTGTATTATCATGGGAACAAGCGAATCTGGGAACAAAATGTTTTATTTCCTTATATGGACTATGTGGTTCATTATACTTTTATATATACATCCCATAGGACACTCATGTGCATCAGCTCCTGATGAGTGGGGAATACCCAGGAAACGCGTCAAGCTTTGTTTTTTGATGCTTCAGCTATCTTATATGGAACCACAGTCATCTGCACCATCTGTTCCCCCTAAATACATCATAAATTAATACATTGTTTCCTACTTACTAAATGCATATTTACTATGTGGGTGCATGTGTCGCTATCAGGCATATTGTTGCTAACAATATTATGCTTTACTACTATTCTTATTTATATTAGATCATGTGCTGCTATGTGTATATAATTTTTATTATGCCTATGCTATTTGTACCTTTCCTATACATTTATACAATGAATGGTTTACTGCATATGAAATGAATACTCCTTTTATTGTCTGTCACTCTGTACAATCAATAAACATTTTATATTGCATTTCAAATATGGTTTATTTTACCTCCACTACCCAAATGCTTCATTTTAAAGTCCAAACTCCCCTTTTTATTGTACCAAATACCGGGATGGAGGCACTTAATTGTGCCTCGTATAAAGTCCCAATTCCCCCCTATATATTTTATTTTTATTCCTGTGGGCCCCCGATTTGTTATGACCTTCTGCATACACCAGCCTCAGAGTCCGTTATATCTATGGGCACTGACCTACATAGACTGACAATGACATACATACACACACACTGTCTGACCTACCTCAGCTCAGCCGTGGTGTGCGGTCACAGCAGGCAGTCAGTCGCTCGTCAGAGAGGAGAGGAGCCGAGCCGAGAAGGAGAGGAGAAGAGAGCCGTCCGCCCAAGCAGAGAGCGGGGATGTGGCGTTCCCGCCTTCTGAAGCCTGCAGGCTAAGATGGACGTCACGTCACTCACACGTCCTGCGGTCCTGGCATTGGCGCTGCAGGTTCCAGAAGGCGGGACCTGCTATGGCACTCGGCCGCACTCAGCCACTTTTGGCCGCTATGGCACTCGGCCACTTTCAGCCGCACTCGGCCACTTTCGCCGCACTCACGATCAGATCGGTCCCGGCGCTCGGGGCCAACAATGGAATGCAGCATTCCACAGACTCGGGGCTTTTCGGGGTCACATTCGGGGCTTCAGCCACCCCTAGCCACCCCCTCCTGACTCCCCTGCCCTCATGGCTAACAGAGGACAGAATTAGAAATAGACTTGGGAAACTTAACATTAATAAATCACCGGGACCAGATGGCTTGCACCCGAGAGTACTTAGGGAACGCAGTCAAGTAATTGCCAGACCATTGTTCCTAATTTTTACTGACAGTCTACTGACTGGAATGATACCAGTTGATTGGAGAAAAGCGAATGTAGCACCAATATTTAAAAAGGGCACAAAATACATCCCTGGGTATTACAGACCAGTTAGCCTAACATCAATAGTATGTAAACTCTTAGAGGGGATGATAAGGGACTATATACAAGATTTTAGTAATGAGAACGGTATCATTAGCAGTAATCCGCATGGATTCATGAAGAATCGTTCTTGCCAAACCAATCTACTAACCTTCTATGAGGAGGTGAGTTGCCATCTAGATAAAGGAAGGCCCGTAGACGTGGTGTATCTGGATTTTGCAAAAGCATTTGACACAGTTCCCCATAAACGTTTACTGTACAAAATAAGGTCCGTTGGCATGGACCATAGGGTGAGTACCTGGATTGAAAACTGGCTACAAGGGCGTGTTCTGAGGGTGGTGATAAATGGGGAGTACTCAGAATGGTCAGGGGTGGGTAGTGGGGTTCCCCAGGGTTCTGTGTTGGGACCAATCCTATTTAATTTGTTCATAAACGACCTGGAGGATGGGATAAACAGTTCAATCTCTGTATTTGCAGACGATACTAAGCTAAGCAGGGCAATAACTTCTCCGCAGGATGTGGAAACCTTGCAAGAAGATCTGAACAAATTAATGGGGTGAACAACTACATGGCAAACGAGGTTCAATGTAGAAAAATATAAAATAATGCATTTGGGTGGCAAAAATCTGAATGCAATCTATACACTGGGGAGAGAACCTCTGGGGGAATCTAGGATGGAAAAGGACCTGGGGGTCCTAGTAGATGACAGGCTCAGCAATGGCATGCAATGCCAAGCTGCTGCTAACAAAGCAAACAGAATATTGGCATTTAAAAGGGGATCAACTCCAGAGATAAAACGATAATTCTCATGCTCTACAAGACTCTGGTCCAGCCGCACCTGGAGTATGCTGTCCAGTTCTTGGCACCAGTCCTCAGGAAGGATGTACTGGAAATGGAGCGAGTACAAAGAAGGGCAACAAAGCTAATAAAGGGTCTGGAGGATCTTAGTTATGAGGAAAGGTTGCGAGCACTGAACTTATTCTCTCTGGAGAAGAGACGCTTGAGAGGGGATATGATTTCAATATACAAATACCGTACTGGTGACCCCACAATAGGGAGAAAACTTTTCAGTGGAAGGGAGTTTAAAAAGACACGTGGCCACTCATTAAATTTAGAAGAAAAAAGGTTTAAAACCTTAAAGTGAAGGGCCACCCTGAAAAAAAAAACAATTCACCAAAGATCCTAAAAAAAAATAAAAAAAAACATTTGAAAAAAAAAACATTTTTAAACTTACCTAAAAACCTGTTGCTAGGCAGTCTTCCTAATCTGCCTCTTCCTATTCCTCGGCGTGTTCTGCTCCTCGGTGAGCGGCCCCCGTGGTGTTCTGGGAACTGTGTGTGTTCCCAGAACACCACGGGGCCATTCACAGAGCGCCGCGCCGCTCGCGCGTGCGCAGTAGGAAACTGGCAGTGAAGCCGCAAGGCTCCACTGCCTGTTTCCCTTACCTAGGATGGCGGTGTCCCGGGACCCGAGAGCCGAGGGACGGGTCGGCCTCGGGCGGCCGACATCGCGGGCACCCAGGACAGGTAAGTACTTATTTAAAGTCAGCAGGTACAGTGTTTGTAGCTGCTGACTTTTAATTTTTTTTTTTTACGTCCGGAATCCCGCTTTAAACTACGTAGAGGGTTCTTTACTGTAAGAGCGGCAAGGATGTGGAATTCCCTTCCACAGGCGGTGGTCTCAGCGGGGAGCATCAATAGTTTCAAAAAACTATTAGATAAGCACCTGAACGACCGCAACATACAGGGATATACAATGTAATACTGACATATAATCACACACATAGGTTGGACTTGATGGACTTGTGTCTTTTACCTACTATGTAACTATGTAACTCAATATTGAACCCTAAGCTCTAAGACTGGGATGCCATTAAAGTTAATGTGCGTGTATAGGCAGGCGTTCCAATACTTTTGGCAATATAGTGTATATCAGTGCGAGGATTGTCCCCTATATACCTGTATATATCTCACTGTGAGGATTATCCCCTATACACCTGTATATATTCTGTTGTGGTTATGTATATCCTATATACCTGTCCTCGATCCAGTAATTTCTGTCTGCTGCCCCCTACTCTTAGTGTCGCCCCCTTTCATTCTCCGCAGGGTGAAGCACCCCAACATCCTGCAGCTGATCGATGTGTTTGAGACAAAGAAGGAATATTTCATCTTCATGGAGCTGTGAGTATTTTCCATCCTATTTACAGTCTGACCCATCAATGTGGAGCTGCCCATCACACAACACATATACAGCAATTCTTCATCCCACCAAAATGTATGATAATCTATAAGAACAACTTTGCTGTTCACACTCCTGACACAGAGGGAGCCACCACTCTTCAGAGTCTTCCGTGTCCTCTCCTCGCCTGGGACTTTGAAGGATCATCACACCACTAATGACATACAGTTTAATAGAGCCACGTTAAGTGACAGCGGTGGCCATTTCCAAAGTGTTTGCATTTTTTCTGTTTTCTGAGAGCCCTTTCTTTTTGGGTCTTAATACATTTGGATATTTTTTGTTTGCTCGTTGCATATTTGAGGGTGATCTGAAGAAGTACATTTGTGTTTTTTTTCATGAATAGTTGAGCCGATATAAAATGATCTTGAAAGCACCTTGAAAGCAAAGCTCAGCTCCTAATACACCGAGATACCACCATGTTCCCATACCAAAAAATATAAAGAGAACCTGAGCTGGACACGAACACAAAGGACCTGGACAGCATAGAACACAATATACATGGGGGCAATGATCATTTTTTCCTTTCTCGGGGGAAGTTCAGCTCTCTCGAATTATAAGATAGTTCACTTTGCGGACATCCCAAGGTTTGAAAAATATAAGAGGCACCCTTGGGCACCCAGAGGATAATGAGGAAGAACGTATGGCGAACTGCAGTAAATTGTGGGTGTGGCAAGATTGTGCTTACAGTGGGAGAGGCCTAACCAACACTGACCAACCTTGACATCCCAGAAGCACGCCGACCACCATCCTGTCCCTAAAGGCACCCTGACCACCGTTCAGTCCCTAGAGGCGCCCACCACTCCATCCGACTCCTGGAGGAGCCCTGACCACTATCCTGTCCCTAGAGGCACCCTGTCCACTGCCCAGTCTCTAGAGAAGCCTTGAACACTGTCCAGTCCCTTGAGGCACCCTGTCCACTGTCCAGTTACTAGAGGAGCTTTGATTACAGTCCAGTTCCTATAAGCACCCTGTCCACTGTCCAGTCTCTAGAGAAGCCTTGACCACTGTTCAGTCCCTTGAGGCACCCTGTCCACTGTCCAGTCTCTAGAGAAGACTTGACCACTGTTCAGTCCCTAGAGGCACCCTGTCTACTGTCCAGTCTCTAAAGAAGACTTGACCACCTTCCAGTCCCTTGAGGCACCCTGTCCACTGTCCAGTCTCTAGAGGAGCTTTGACCACTGTCCAGTCTCTAGAAGCACCCTGTCCACTGTCCGGTCTCTAGAGGAGCCTTGACCACCATCCAGTCCCCAGAGGCACCCTTTCCACTGTTCGGTCTCTAGAGGAGCCTTGACTGCCATTCAGTTCAGAGAGTCTCCCTCACCTATAACCAATCCCTAGAGGCTCCCTTTCTACTGTTCTTTGCCTAGAGGCACCCTGTCTGGTCCCTAGAGGCACTCACTACTCTATCCTGTTCCTAGATGAGCCCTGACCACTGTCAATTCTTCAAAGGATCCCTGGCCACTGTCTGGTCCCTAGAGGCACCCTAACAGGTATCCTGCACTAGAGATGCTAACTACTCTGTCTGACTCCTAGAGGAGCCCTGACCACTATCTAGTTCCTAGAGGCACCCTGACCACTGACCAGTCCAGAGAGGCATCCCACCCATTTTCTGGTCTCTAGAAAGCACCCGCTACTCTGTCTGGTCCTTAGAAATGCCCTAACAACAATCCAGTTCTTGTAGGAGCTTTGACCACCTTTCAGTTACCATGAGGCACCTTGAGCAATGACCAGTCCAGATAGGTGACCTGTTCGCTTTCCAGTCTGTAGAGGAGCCTTGACCACTGTCAAGTCCATAGATGCTCTCTGACCACTGGCTAGTCCCTAGAGGCACACTAACTACCATCCTGATTGGGAAGCACTAACTACTCTGTCCAGTTTCTAGAGGAGCCCTGACCACCATCTAGTCCCTGGAGGCACCCTGACCACTGACCAGTCCCCAGAGTCATCCTTCCCCCTGTTCAGTCTCTAGAGTAGCCTTGACCACCGTACAGTCCCTAGAACCACATTAACTACCATACTGTTCTAAAGCCACCCACTACTCTGTTTAGTCCTTAGAGGCACCCTATCCACCGTCCAGTCCCCAGAGGAGCCCTGACCACCGTCTAGTCCCTAGAGACACCCTGTCCACTCTACAGTCTCTAGAGAAGCCATGACCGCTGCCCAGTCCCCAGATCTGTCTTCAAACCCCCTGCATGCATAATAGGAGCAGGATGCACAACAATGGTCGGGGTAATAGACCCCAATACACTAGAAGTCCAGAGCTATTCATTACAGAGGGACAGAGTTAAGACCAACCACAGTATGGCCGGGTGGAGGGGGGTACCTCTTTCTCCCCCCCCCCTCACACAGCACTATCTGGCCACAGGCCCCCTCCTGTGTGTTGCTCTTTTATAATCTGAGGAAGCCGCAGAGACATCCACATTCCCCATCACTATGGAGGCCGTGACTTTCTCTACAATGGAAGAACCGTGTTGTCATCTCAGAGTTGCAGCAGATGTCCCCAGACTCTGATGTTCTCTTTTCTGCCTTGAACAAAGCTGTAATAAACTTTGATGAAGCAGAAATGTGTGATGTGAAGCTTCTGTCCCCCCATCAGGCCATGTTTTATGGATTTCCTCCCTGGAGCAGAGGGGGGGATGATTTCAGAGAGCTGTGGAACTAATGACTGCACCTGTATAATAGATGACCGGAGCCAGGGATAGATGTGATGAGCCGCCACGTTATGGAATATTATTCTGTACATAGAAATTATTTCCGATGTGGGGGTGCTAATTAGACTTACATGTTACTGCAACACGTGGCAATGTATGTTGCATGCATTGCAGTGCCATTCATTTTCAATGCCACCCCAACACACTTGCAGTGGGGAGCTGCAGCAATAATTCTTATATAGAACTGAGAAACATCGAAAATGTAATCTTCTTAATTGTGGAGTCACCACACCACGTCACCAATGACTTTTCTCAGGGCGTCCAGAGCCAATGGAAGTCACAACCATTTTTGGCATTGATGCAGCACAGGATGGCACAACGCCCACACTGTGATCTGTGTTATGTCATGCGCCAGCAGGTTGGAGTAAAACCCTCATCATGGCGTGCTATCAGGGAGCTCACAGCAGGTCAGGACTGAGCGCCGGGGGGCCCGCTTTGGTGTCTCCACAATCCAGGAGGAAATCCGATATAAAACCCCAACCCCATATGGTTATGAAGGTAATCCCCAATTCTAAATGTTCCAAAATCCCAATACCATCACCTCCTAAACCAACTAAACCAACTGGGACTTTAATGCCCCGTACACACGGTCGGATTTTCCGATGGAAAATGTGTGATAGGACCTTGTTGTCGGAAATTCCGATCGTGTGTGGGCTCCATCACACATTTTCCATCGGATTTTCCGACGCACAAAGTTTGGGAGCAGGCTATAAAATTTTCCGACAACAAAATCCGTTGTCGGAATTTCCGATAGTGTGTACACAAATCCGACGCACAAAGTGCCACGCATGCTCAGAATAAATACAGAGATGAAAGCTATTGGCTACTAGCTCGTTTATAGTCCCGACGTACGTGTTTTACGTCACCGCGTTCAGAATGATCGGATTTTCCGACAACTTTGTGTGACCGTGTGTATGCAAGACAAGTTTGAGCCAACATCCGTCGGAAAAAATCCATGGATTTTGTTGTCGGAATGTCCGAACAAAGTCCGACCGTGTGTACGCCCTATAAGAGTTCCTCAATTATTTTTTTAGACACAAGACCCCTTAAAAGTTCACAAAATCTCAAGGCCCCCCAGTCTATATTGTAAAAAAATGAAATATTGCTTATCAATGGGAAACCTGAGCCTGGGGTGATGCACACAACCACCCCCTTCGTGTCAGAGGTTCCCCCATTACATCAGAGGTTCCCCTTCATGTCAGAGTCCCACCATCACATCAGAGGTTCTCCTACATATCAGAGTCAGCCTCATCACATCAGAGATCCAACCTTCATGTCAGAGTCCCACTATCACGTCAGAGGTCCCCCCCCCCACCTTTATGCCAGAGTCCCACCATTACATTAAAGGTCCAACCTTCATGCCAGAGTCCCACTATCAGATCAGAGGTCCCCCCCTTCATGCCAGAGTCCCACCATTACATTAAAGGTCCTACCTTCATGCCAGAGTCCCACTATAACATCAAAGATCCAACCTTTATGTCAGAGTCCCATCATCTCATTAGAGGTTCCCCTTCATGTCAGAGTCCCACCATCACATCAGAGGTTCCCCTTTCTTGACAAAATCCCACCATCTCATAAGAAGTCCAACCTTCATGTCAGAGTCCCACCATCACATCAAAGCCCCCCCCTTCAAGTCAGATTCCCACCATCTCATAAGAAGTCCAACCTTCATGTCAGAGTCCCATCATCACATCGAGGCCCCCCCTTCATGTCAGAGTCCCACCATCACATCAAAGGTCCAACCTTCATGTCAGAGTCCCACCATCACATACGAAGTCCAACCTTCATGTCAGGGTTCCTTTATTACATCAGAAGTCCAAACTTTATATTAGAGTCCCACCATATCATTAAAGGTTCCCCTTCATGGCAGAGTCCCACCATCTCATTAGAGGTTCCCCTTCATGTCAAAGTCCCACCATCACATCAGAGGTTCCCCTTTCTTGTCAGAGTCCCACCACCACATAAGAAGTCCAGCCTTCATCTCAGAGTCCCACCATCACATCAGAGCCCCCCCTTCATGTCAGAGTCCCACCATCACATCAAAGGTCCAACCTTCATGTCAGAGTCTCACCATCACATCAGAGCCCCCTTCATCTCATCAGAGGTTCCCCTGCATGTCAGAGTCCCACCATCACATCAGATGTCCCCCCTTCATGTCGGAGTCCCACCATCCCATCAGAGCCCTCACTCCTGCAGCATGGCAGAGGGCGGGAATCAGAGCATGGTCTGGATGTAGGTGCACTTCTATCCTTTTCTGCATGTTGTAAAAATAAATGTATCATAAAAACATAAAATGTAAGTATTCACAAATGTGCTTGTCACATTGTTTTCAACTTCTTTATCTCACCCCCAATGTTGAAAACAATGTAACAAATTTGAGAAACATAACAATTTATATGTTTTATGTCATAGTTTTTATCAGTGTGTAGAATTGGTGTGATTGATCTAAGCTTTGGTTAGTTTGGTTAGTTTAGAAACCAGGAGAAAAGTCTGAAGTGTCCTTTTGGATATATTCTATCCAAATTAACAGAACTCTGATGACTTCCAAAGTGTAGGTCAATCAAAAGACCGTGAAATGATTTCTGATTGGCCGTTGTGGATTTGAGGCTGACAAATGATGCCAACGGCCAATTAAAATGTTTTGCTGGAATTGTGATTGGCCACTTTGGGCATCAACGTCTCTTCTCATTCCCCCCAGTTTGAGTGAATCCGACCCTTTACGTGTTACGTCACCCGATAAGACTGAAAATATGGAAGCAGGTTCTTGCCGGGTTATTTCCAGTAAACCAGTACATTTCGGTTTACCTAGGTAAAGCATCCAGCACCATCAGACTGTCTTATTCTGGTGTTTCACTGCAGCACTTATAAAATTCCAATCATGTCCTGGGCAGTCAGAGCTCATGCAGAAGGAGCTGTGAGTGGAATCAGAAGTCTTGCAGCAGTTGATATATTCTTGTGGACAGGAAATTGTCATTCTTGACTGTGCTATCTGGTATCTAATAGCACAGAGCAGTTCCCTGGCGCTGCACTACATAGGCGCATTGCAGTCTCAGAACATTTGCTGCCTCTGGGACTGTGAGAGTTACACAGCGCAGGGGCGACACACAGTGGTAGAACTAGGAAGTGCGCTGCAGACCTGATATAGAGAGTAACAGCAGGTCACAAGAGTTCCTCAGCAAAGTTCAGCAAGCCACAATTCTCAACTGGTGGCAATGTGTCTCTTTTTGGTTATTGAGTATATAAAGAAAAGCAGAGTATCTTGGTGGTTATCACTGGGGTCCTGGGCTTAACTCCCACCAGGACTTCCATTAGCTTGGAGTTTGTACCCTTTCCCCAGGTTTGTGAAGTTTCCTCAAAGGGTTTCAGGTACAGCGGGTAAAATAAGTTTTGAACACGTCACCATTTTCCTCGGTAAATATATTGGTAAAGGTGCTATTGACATGAAATTTTCCCCACATGTCGGTAACAACCCATACAATCCATACATACAAAGACACCAAAACAAATATGTTCAGAAATGAAATTCTGTGTAATAAAATGGAATGACACAGGAAAAAATTTTTGAACACGCTAAATATAATTTATTTCTATACTTGGAACAAAATCCTTTGTTGGTAATGACGGCTTCAAGACGCCTCCTGTATGGAGGAACGAGTCGCATGCGTTGCTCAGGTGTGATTTTGGCCCATTCTTCCAAACAGTCTTCAAATCTTGAAGGTTCCGTGGGCCTCATCTATGATCTTTAGTTCTTTCCATAGATTTTCTATTGGATTCAAGCCAGGTGATTGGCTGGGCCAGTCTAGCAGCTTTACTTTCTTTCTTTGAAACCAATTGAGAGTTTCCTTGGCTTTGTATTTGGGATGATTGTCTTTCTGAAATGTCCGCCCTCGTTTCATCTTCATCATCCTGGTAGATGGCAGTAGATTTTTATCAAGAATGTCTTTGTACATTTTTCCATTCATCCTTCCTTCAATGGTATGAAGTAGCTAGTACTGTTTGCAGAAAAACCGCCCCGCCCTCACCATGATGTTCCCACCTCCAAACCTTACTGTTGGTATGGGGTTTTTTTTTGGGGTGATGTGCCATGTGACCTCCAAACATGGTGTGTGTTATGGCATCCAAAGAGTTCAATTTTGGTCTGATCTGACCAGATTATATTCTCCCAGTGTTTCACAGGCTTGTCTATATGTTGTGCAGCAAACATTAAATGAGCTTCAACATGCTTTTTTATTCAGCAATGGAGTCTTGCGTGATGAGCGTGCGTACAGGCCATGGCGGGTGAGTGCATTACTTATTGTTTTCTTTGAAACAATTGTACCTGCTAATTCCAGGTCTTTCTGAAGCTCTCCACAAGTTGTCCTTGGCTTCTGGACAACTCTTCTGATAATTCTTTTCACTCCTCTGTCAGATAGCTCAGATAGCTGGTGAGGAGCACCTGGTCGTGGCCGGTTTATGGTGAAATGATGCTCTTTGCACTTCCTTTTTTTACCCTAGTGGCGGCTGGTGCTCAAAATTTTTTTTTTTGGGGGGAGGGGGCGCAAACAAACTGAAAAATTCTGAAAATTACTTTTAAAAAAACATCAAGTGCAGCCTCACTGTGCTTATCAAATTCAGTCACTTTGCCCATCAAATGCAGCCTCTGTGCCCATCATATGCAGCCACTGTGCCCATCAAATACAGCCTCTGTGCCCATCATATGCAGCCACTGTGCCCAGCATATGCAGCCACTGTGCCCACCAAATACAGCCACTGTGCCCATCTTGTGCAGCCACTGTGCCCAACATATGCAATCACTGTGCCCACCAAATACAGTCACTGTGCCCATCATATGCAGCCACTGTGCCCACCAAAATCAGCCACTTGTGCCCATCATATGCAGCCACTTTTGCCCGTCAAATGCAGCCACTTGTGCCCATTAAATGCAGCCACTTGTGCCCATCATATGCAGCCACTTGTGCCCATTAAATGCAGCCACTTGTGCCCATCATATGCAGCCACTTGTGCCCATTAAATGCAGCCACTTGTGCCCATCATATGCAGCCACTTGTGCCCATTAAATGCAGCCACTTGTGCCCAGTTTATGCAGCCACTCACAGGGCTTGCGGCTCTGGCAGCCCCCCTAACCACCCCTGCGCGCGGCTCTGACAGACCCCCATGCACTTACCGCAGGCAGCAGCTCCTCTCCAAGACAGTGCAGAGTGGCGGTGACCTCTGCTCCAGCGTGTGTCTCCTCCGCTCCTCTTCCTAAGCGCCAGGCATCCAATAGGGTGGCCTGGCGCTTTGGCCAATCAGGAAACAGGTCTGACGCCCTGCCTCCTGATTGGCAGGGAGGAAGGTTAGTGTGAAAATAGTGAAAATTAATTCGTTATCGTCACACAATTGGGTGGCATCAGGGCGCACTCTCTTCCCCCTGAGCCCACCCTATTTTGAAGCCTATAAGAGCCTCTGGCTCTAATCGGGTGCTTCAAAATGTACCACCCCCTCCCGCCCCCACCATGGGAATCCATGCGTCCGGCGTCCTGAAAGGGGCTGGGTGCATGGTTGGGGGGGGGGGGGCGGCACCCGTGCGCCCACAATGCACGGGCCACCACTGTTTTACCCACTGTACCTGTAACTAACCAAAAACATATTGGTTGATTTACTAAAGGGGAATAGACTGTGTACACGATGGATGATGGAAATCAGCAGAGTTTGCCCTCATTTACTGAGCTCTGGAGCAACTGCACTTGGATCACAAGCAAGTCGCACGACTTTGGGGTCGCAGCAGTGTAAACTGAGCCTTATGGTAATGCAGCAGGACCCTTTCACATGTTCTGCAGCGGGCCCCCTTCATGCCATCTTGGGGTCCCCCACAGTGGCAGAACGCCAGGGCCCAGTCGCAAGTGTAACCTTTGCGGCCCTGGTAGTTCCATCACTGACAGAGACTGTTATTTTACAAATCAGAATTTCACTTGCAGATTTAGAATGTTCAGCATTTGGGCATGCGGGCATGCGCATTCATCTCTCAGGCCAGAGTCACAGAGTCCCTTTAATCTGATGGGAGACATGCCTGACCAATAGAGAAACCAGGGAGGAAGAAGGAGGTTGGGCAAAGCCTGACACAAAAAAAAGTCAAAATTTGCCTATAACTTCAGTAGTAAACATCTTTGTCTTTGGTGTTTGGGCATTGGCCTACAGGTAACTTCTGCTTATTTATTTTGGTCTAGATCAGGGGTCTCCAAACTTCCTAAACAAAGGGCCAGTTTACTGTCCTTTGGACTTTAGAGGGGCCTGACTGTGGTCAGTGGGAGAAGAAAATGTCCTGGAGTTGGTAACAATGCCCCATCATTGGTGTCAGTGAAATAAATAGTAATCTATTATTGGTGTCAGTAAGAGGAATACTGCCCCATCTTTGGTGTCAGTGGAAGGAATAGTGCCCCACCCATCATTGGAGCACAGGTGTGTCAGGAGGAGGCTGTCTCTCTGGAGCTGCTGCTGATCCGTGTGAGAGGGAACTGGTGAGGAAATCTATCCCAGCTCTCCTGGCCCCTTTCTGGGGAAGCCATGGAGTCCAGCAGGGCCTCTCCTGCTGGAAGCTCACAGCCATCTCCTGGGCCGTCGGGTGACATGCCTGCCCCTGTACAAGCTGATCTCTCTACCCCTGGTGGGGATGAAGGTTCCGAAGCCATTCGGGAGCGAGTGGTGGCCGGGATTAAGGTCCTAAATAGGGAGAGGGATAAGCTTTACAAGCTACGAGCGGAGCTGAAGCGTCTGCGAAGGCAGCGGGAGGGCTTACACAGCCAGAAGCGTGGATCCATGGATCCGGAGATCCAGTTGGCCAAAGTCCGTGTGGACCATCAGGAGACCATTGTGGCCATGATGGAAGGCAGAGATGGGCCATTTAAGGAGAAGTTTGGAAATGACAGGAGGTTTGGAAGAATGACAAAGATGGAGGTGGAGGAGGAGACCCCCAGTTCTGACCCCCTGCCCCCTCAGGGAGAGGTAAGCAGCCCCATGCCTTCCCAGGACTCAGGAGGCATGCTCAGGGCCATCCAGGTAATGGAGTCTCCTATGCGGAGGAATCAGTTAATGTTTAATGAAGAGGACATTACTGATGATGTACCTGATAAGGTAAAGACTGCCAAGTCCCATGTTGTGGATAAGACTGTTTTTGTGCCTTTCAACACTGACAATGTGCCTAATGACAATCAGGCTGCTGATCCTGTGTGCAGCAATGTTGTGCTTGCTGATGCTGCAATGCAGCAAGAGTTACTTTTAAAAAATGTCATTTCTGTAGAAGAACCACAGGTGTCAGCAGAGCCCATTAACCCTTCTTTAGGTGAGTCCAAAGCTGTTTGCCCCACTGCTGCTGAGGACTCTACAGCGCAGCATCAGGAGACAGCTGGTATTGCAGCAGAAACTGTGACCTTTCCTGATGGGAAATTGAATATTGCTGTGACTGATAACAATCACCCCAGTATCAGTGTGATGGACAATCGTCCTGCTATGGATTCTGCCAGTTCAGTTCAGACAGTTGATAATGATGTACAGACTGCTATGACTTCAGTGTGGGGCCTTGGCCCTGAAAAACTTACCTTTGCTCAGGTGGTACGCTCTGCTCCTGGTAGCTCTGCCCCCAAGCGGGGTTTTCCCCTACAGGCTACCACTTTGAGCACCCCAGGATCTGGTCTTGGGTCTCTGGCTTCTGCTGGGGGTCCCAGACGTAATGTTGTTATTCTGAAATGGGAAGGTGGTGCGATCCCTCCAGCACGGCGTGCAGTGGTGGATTTGATTTTAGAGATGGGTTTTGGGGCAAATGATCTGTATGCCTTTATACATGTTGCTGGGACACGGGATTATACAGTTAGCTTCACCAGGCCAGAGGGTCTTGACCTGTTCTGGGAGAGATATGAGGCTCGTTGCAGGTCAAGACCTGAATGGGAAGGTCTGGCCCCAGTTGCAGTTTCTCAGAGGTCTACAGTAAAAAAAATCACAATTATCCTCACTAATGAGAGTGTCCCTGCCCGGGATCTAGAGGTTTGGTTAAGGAACTATGGGGAGGTTTTGACCAAGCCCAATAAAATCCTTGATGAGCGTAACATCTGGACTGGGGGTTGGTCGGTTACAGTCAGGTTGGCCAGGGATGGGAATGTTGTCCGTCACCTGCCCTCCTCAGCTTTTATAGGGAGGGATAGGATGACTGTTTTTTACCCTGGTCAGCCGAAGCTGTGTCACCGCTGTGGAGAAAAGGGGCACTTGAGTTCCTCCTGTTCAGCCTTGATATGTTCAGTGTGTCGGGGTCAGGGTCATATGGCTAAGGACTGCACCGAAATGATCAGGTGCAACCTGTGCCTGCGCCTTGGCCACCCCTACAGCAGATGTCCTGAAGCCTGGCACAATATGGAGAAGGAGGTAATAGATGACATGTCAAGGCTGGACAGGATGGAGGGTGAGGCCCCTGGTGTACCATCCTCCTCTGCGGTGACTGACTCCCCTGGTCCTGCTCAGGATCCCTCTCCAGTTCCTGTGGCCACCCCTCATGTGTCTGTAAGTATTCCTTCTGTATCTGTATCTGTCTCCCCCCAGCCTACTGTACCCTCTCCTCTTGTGTCAGAACCTTCCAAGTCTGTGCCCCCTGAGTCAGTTACCCCCCAGGAGTCTACCCCTTCTAAGTCTGATTCAAAGGGAGCACCCCCCCCACCAGCAGTGGTAGTGGGTACTAAAAAGGTTGCTTCTTCCTCTGTAAAGAAGTCTTCTGTAAAGACTTCACAGAAAAAAGTAAGAGATGAGGGCATCTCTGAAGCTGACCTGCAGTACCTGGAGGAGAGAAGGAAGGTTGGGAAGCGGAAGAAGCAGTTGGTGAGGACAGAACAGGCTCCAGTGCCTGTCTCCAACCGGTATAGGTCCTCTAATTGGGATATCTCTTCATCTGGAGCTTCTTCGGAGCGAAGTTCTGATTCCGAAATGGAGTTTGAGGCGGCCTCAAGAAAGAGAGAGGCTTCTGGTGATGAGCAGCAGAGGGGAGCTAAGAAGCAATCCACCCAATAACCCAAATGGCGGTTCCCCCTCCGTTAAAAGTGGTGACAATAAATGTCGCCAGCATTAAGTCAGTAAGAGCTCGTTCTATGGCCTTCTTTTTGTTCAGCCAATTAGATGCTGAAATTTTATTTTTGCAAGAGACTAGGCTCACCTCCTTGGCAGATATTCATATGGCCAAGAGAGAGTGGAGGTATGGTCCATCTTACTGGTCTCTTGCGGCCGAGCCTTACGGCGGTGTGGCGGTGTTGTTTAAAACCGGCATGGTAACTGTCCGGCGGGTTATTGAGGTGGAGATTGGGAGATGTATGGTCTTAGACGTCCTTGTGGGAGGGCAGGACCTGCGCCTAATTAATGTTTATGGACCGCACACAAAGTGGGACAGGAAATGCCTTTTTACAAGGATCAAGCCATTTCTTTTTACATCCCGGCAAGTGGTCTTTGGAGGTGACTTTAATACAGTAACTAGGCCCAAGGACAGGAAGGACTTCAAGGACAGGCTGGGATATGATAGCGTTTTTTTAAATAGTATGGTTAGGGATGCTGGTCTTGTGGATGTGCACATTAAGCACCTCCCGGATGACACTGGGTTCACCTTTCATCGAGGTAATAGTCAGAGTAGAATAGATAGGTTTTTTTTGAAGGAGACCTCTGCTTTCTCACCCCCAGTGGTGCAGGCAGTAGAGTTCTCTGATCACTGTATGCTATCTGTGGTCCTGAATGCTTCAGACGCCCCTCAGAGGGGTAAGGGCATCTGGAGATTGAATTCGACTCTACTCAAGGAAGAACATGTTAGACAATCCTTTGAGGAATTCTTTCAGGCACAGGTGACCATCCTGGACTTTTGTAGCAGCAAGGCTGAGTGGTGGGAGCTGACCAAAAAGAGGATCGCTGGATTCTTCAGGGGCCTAGCCAATAGAAAGCAGTTTAATAAATACATGACCTACCAACGTTTACGGAGGAAGCTGGATATTCTTGTCTCGAGAGGAGGAGATCCTGGGGCAATCTCCGAAGTGAAACTCCTTCTCAGGAATTGTCAATATGACCGGCATGCCTCTTTGGTTCTGGAGAGGGACTATGGGAAGTACCACTCGCCTGACCCTTACCAGAACTGCAAACAAAGTGTAGCTGTTAAAACGGTTGTTGGCCTTAAGGACAGTACAGGTTCCTTGACAAAGTCCAGGTCGGGGATTCTGGAGGTCGTGAGGTCCTTTTATGCTGACCTTCTTGGGAGGAAAGAGCTTGACCGTGACAAGATGGAAAGCTTTTTGGACTCTACTCCAGGTCTAAATGATGAAGATGTCCCATTGATGAATTTGACAGAGGAGATCACAGTTGAAGAGGTGATAAGGGCAATTGAACAGCTTGCCATCAAAAAGTCACCTGGACCGGATGGCTTGACGGCTGAGTTTTACAAAGCTTTTAAGTCTATTCTGGCCCCACATTTGGTAGAGGTTTTTAACAGTTGCCTTGCTGAGGGGGTACTTCCCTCTTCCATGAGGCACTCAGCTGTGATTCTTCTTTCAAAGGGTAAAGATCCTTCGATGATTGAGAATTGGCGCCCCATCAGCCTTCTTAATGTCGATAGAAAGATACTGGCAAAGATCATTTTCTGGCGCCTATCGTCAGTAGCAGAGTCTTTGCTTTCTCGCCATCAGCACTGTTCGGTCCAGGGTAGGTGCACCTTCACAGCAGTTTTAGCTGTCCGGGAGGCCTTGGAGCGGTGCAGGGCTGCAGGCTGGGGAAAGTATTTGCTGACATTGGATCAGGCAAAGGCTTTTGATCGTGTTAACCATGAGTACCTGTGGTTGCTCCTTAGTAAGTACGGTCTGCCGGGTGGTTTTGTCGATTGGTTAAAAGTCTTGTATGAGGGGGCAGAGAGCTTTCCTCTTGTTAATGGTTGGGTTGGGCAGTCCTTTGAGGTTGGCTCCGGGGTGCGCCAGGGTTGTCCCCTGAGTCCCCTGCTCTATGTGTTTGCAATCGACCCCTTCATCAGGAGGCTAGAGAGCGGCATGTTGTGTGGGGTGCCAGTGGGGCTTCCGGGTGAGCCGCCTTTGAGGGTTGTTGCCTATGCGGACGATGTGTCGGTGATTGTCACTGGGGCGGATGAAGCAGAGGAGGTGGTCTCTCTGACATCACGGTATTCTGAAGCATCAGGCTCCAAGATCAATCAGGAAAAGAGTGAAGTTTTCTGGATGGGAAAGGAAGGTGAGGGGTTTGATCTCCCGGACACCTTTCCAGTGCCCCAGGAAAGAATTAAGATTTTAGGCATTGAATTTGGACCTGGCGATTATGGCCTCAAAAACTGGGAAGGCAGACTGGAAATTGCCAATACTAAGGTGGTCAGCTGGAAGAGATGGAAGTTATCTATGAGGGAAAGGGTTGATCTGATTAAGACTTACCTGATTCCGATCTTCTTATATGTCAGCTTTGTCTGCATCTTGCCAGTGTCTCTCTATGCTAGGGTCAGTAGTGTGTTCTTCCAGATGTTGTGGGGGAACAGACTGAACCCCATCAAGAGGAATGTCACCTATCTATCCAGGAGGGAGGGTGGCTTAGGTATGGTCAACCCAGTTCTTTTCTTTTCACTGCTTTTTCTCAAGTTTAATATTGGTAATATGCTTGCAGTGGAACCTCCTGGATGGGCAGGCATATTTAGATCTTGGTTTAGGCCTTTTCTACGACTTTGGGAAGAAGGTGGCCAAGTGAAGAATCTCAGGGGTCATCGTGGTCAGCTACCAGCCTATGTCGCTCCGTGCCTGAAGTTACTACGGCAGTGGCGATTGTCAGCTGAAGATCTCAGATCGGTTCCGAGGAAAGTCCTTATGAGTCGAGTCTTGAGCGAAGTCTTTCATGACCCACTGGCCTTAAGGGATTGCCCAGGCCCAGTTTTGAGGGCAGGGTTAAGACTTATTAATTTGGACAGAGTACCCCCTAAATTCAGGGATCTGGCCTGGTTGTGCTTCCATGGGAGACTCTATGTTAGGGGCAATTTGAAATTCCGCAGTGGGGTGGATCGTAGCTGTCCTCGGGAGGAGTGTGCAGGTGAGGAGGAGACTATGGACCATTTTCTGCTTCATTGCCCTTTTAACATAGAGGTGTACAAACAGGTGGGACGGGCCCTCGGTGTCCCTTTCCTCTCCAGGCTGGGTTATGCTGAGTGGGTGTACGGAGCATTCAATACTGGTGGGGTTTTTTGTTTAGATACACTTTTTCTAGTTAGCCTAGTAGTCCGTTATTTCACTTGGAACGCACGGTGTCAGGTCTGCATTCGGCGTAAAATCCTTCCTGTTCAGGTGGTGGTGTATGACATTTTGCATGAGGTGGAGAAGATTCGGGTACTTGAGAGAGACAAGCGGAGTCAGGGGGCTTGGTTGAAGGCGTGGAGGGGTTTCAAGCCTCCCTGACTGCCAGGAGTCTCTTTCCCGGGTGTGGCTGTCTGTCTCTTATCACCCTAGATTATTTTTTTTTTGGATTAATTTTTGATAAATGGCTGCGTACATAGGTGATGGGTTGTGCCTCTTAGGCCCTCTCTGCTGCTTTATGTAAATAATTTTGGTAGTGGATTATGTATATATTGTATATATTCTGAACATGGATGTGTATTCCTTGGATTTCTGTTGAAGTTTTGTACTATGGTTTTGTTTTTTACTTTTGTATAAAATTGGTTGCTTGATTCTTTTAATAAAAGATCAATAGTGCCCCATCATTGGTGTCAGTAGAAGGAATAGTGCCCCATCATTGGTGTTAGTGGAAGGAATAGTGCCCCATCATTGGTGTCAGTGGAAGGAATAGTGCTCCATCATTGGTGTCAGTGGAAGGAATAGTACTCCATCATTGGTGTCAGTGGGAGGAATAGTGCCCCATCATTGGTGTCAGTGAGAGGAATAGTGCCCCATCATTGGTGTCAGTGGGAGGAATAGTGCCCCATCATTGGTGTCAGTAGGAAGAATAATGCCCCATCATTGGTGTCAGTGGCAAGAATTATGCTCCATTTTTGGTGTCAGTAGCAGGAATTATGCCCGTTGTTAAGGGTGGGAGGAATAGTGCCCCATCATTGATGTTAGTGGGAGGAATAGTGCCTCATCATTGATGTCAGTGGGAGGAATAGTGCCCCATCATTGGTGTCAGTGGGAGGAATAGTGGCCCATCATTGGTGTCAGTAGGAAGAATAATGCCCCATCCTTGGTGTTAGTGGGAGGAATAGTGTCTTGTATCAGTGGGAGGAACGCTGCCCCAAGGGCCAGATAAAGGCAAGCAAAGGGCCACATCTGGCCCCCCTTGGCCGCAATTTGGAGACGAATGCTCTAGATTGTGACAGGGATTAGCTGTAGTTTTGTGACAAAAAGCCCAAATTTGAAAATCAGTAACAGGAGGGTGTAGTGTGCTCAAGCTGCACATTTCCACATTTTCGGGAGAGAAGGAGAACTATTGGAGAGATCTGATGGAGCGGGTTATGGAGGTACCACCATGTTAACATTCCAATGGAATGGAAAGGTTCACTTTAAGGTCATTGAAAGTTGACTCTTTATGGTTAAAATTCCTTACATAAATTGGCAACAAGATTTCCCTTACTGAGAAGAACATTCCATGCCCACCTGACAAGTCCTAATTATAAAGGAGAACCTCTCTCCATTGAGCTGTGATGAGGACACAGGAAGCCGAGTGACACTCAGATGTCACGGGAGATGAGGGAAGGTCTCTCCTGCCGGCAGGTAGATTCTCATCCCGAGTCCCAGACCCCCCTCAGGCTACCTTCCCTTTCCATACGCTGCTCTCCGATTGTTCCTGAGTTTATAGTAAACATGGCTATTGTCAGGTAGATCCATGTCACTCAGGACTCTGAATAGAGGTCAACCTGAGTGTTCTGTCTTTGATCATCCAACAATGGACACCAAAGCCAACTTCACTCACTGCTAGAAGCCATTCAATAAATCTACGGGCCAATTAACTCTGCACTTATCCAGGTCACATCTCCTGGGATGAACAGGATGACATAAATGGATCTATACAAATGTTTACAACTTTCCGTGTTCAGACTGTTCTGGGTGAAGAAACCTCCTCGCACCTGAAGAGAACCGAGAATTTCAGGAGAGGCCCCATGACATCATCTAAAAGTGACTTTCAATGTTGCACATTTTATTTGATTACTATTTCAGGATTTCCCAAACACATTTGTAGATGTCTTTATTCTATCAGCTGCCTTCTGAGTCCTTGCTAAACAGCTGCTGAAATAAAACCAATTACAGGTTGAGACAACTAGAGAAGGTGTTGCTTCCAGTCATTCTAATGCCGCGTACACACGGTCGGACTTTTCGTCTACAAAAGTCAGACAGCCTGTCCGACAGACTTCCGGCAGACTTTCGGCGGACTTGCGGCGGACTTGCGGCATACTTTCTAACGAACGGACTTGCCTACACACGACCACACAAAAGTCCGACGGATTCGTACGTGATGACGTACACCGGACTAAAATAAGGAAGTTCATAGCCAGTAGCCAATAGGTGCCCTAGCGTGGCTTTTTGTCCGTCGGACTAGCACACAGACGAGCGGATTTCGGGGTCCGTCGTAGTTACGAAGTAAAGATTTGAAGCATGTTTCAAATCTAAAGTACGTCGGATTTGAGGCTAAAAAAGTCCGTTGAAAGTCCGGAGAAGCCCACACACGATCGGATTACCAGCCAGCTTTAGTCCGTCAGCGTCCGTTGGACTTTTGTAGACGAAAAGTACGACCGTGTGTACGCGGCATAAGACAGTTTTTCTCAACCAGGGTTCCTTCTGAGGTTACTAGGGGTTCCTTGACTAACCTCTAACAAAACCACTAATTTGAAGGACATGTTTCCTCCAACTGTCCATTATTTATTTACTTATGTAATTTATTTAATAAAATGCTTAACCTACGCAGTCTTACCCGAAGGCCTCGATGCGCAAAACAAAAGACATTGACATTAAAAAACCTTAGGAGAATCAACATACCAGCATGACAACATTCAGAATAAAAGCCTGGGAGTCCAAAAGCTTGTACAAAAATTACGGTTTTCAATTTCTTTTGGAATTTCAGAAAGTCATTCTCAAGTCTCAGTTTCAGAGGCAAGGAGTTTCAAAATTCAGCTCCTTGTACTTCACTATTTCTCCCTCCGCATGTTTTCTTTTTGAATTTTGGAATCTTCAATATGGCCAAGTTTGCCAATCTCAAGGATCTTGTAGGCACATACTTGATGAATTTTTCCTTCAGGTACTCTGGGCCACATCCATGCAATGCCTTATGGACAAGACATCAAGTTTTGAACAGAAGCCGTTCTTTCACGGGCAGCAAATTAATGTGAGAGCCCTTGTCCTTCAACCTTAAATATAAGGAACTCTTATCTGCTGACCACCAATGTGAGGGCCCTTGTCCTTCAAACTTAAATATAAGGAGCTCTTATCTGCTGACCAGTGACCACCAAGTTAAAGGAGGCTCTTCTCTACTGACCAGCAGTGTAAAAGAGGTCCTTCTTCACTGATCTATGATGTAAAGGGCATTCATCAACTGTCCACAATGTAAAGGGGTCCTTTGCCCCACCACCCTAAATGTAAGCAGGGCCACTGGTAAGGAGGTAGCACCTGCCCTCCTGTACAGACCACAGGCCCCATGAGTTCAAGAGAGTAGAACTGGAACCAATCCCCCCTGTGGCCCACCCTGTGTTTACAATGCTTTAGTTTGCGAATTAACAGGGAGCCTCTGTACAGAGTGATTCCTGTTCATTCCCTCTGAGGCTGAGGCTGCAGAGAAAGGATTAAACAATTTGTCTCCTCATTTTCTTTCTCTGTCTCAAAGGTCAGACAGCTGTTAAATTTAAAAAAATAATTAAAAATCACAATTAGGAGCTCATTCTCACAGGTATTCTGGTTGCATGAATGAGCAGTTTGTTCATGTGGCTGGAGCTGCCTGTTAGGCTTTGTTCAGTGTTCTGTCAGCTAGGCTGTACGGGGTCCCATGATTTCTCACAGCAGCCATGAATGTAAGAGGTCCTTCTCTGCTGACCACTAATGAAATGGGGCTCTTCTCCACCGACAACCAATGTAAAGAGCATTCTTTACACTGACAAACAACGTAAGGAGCATTTTTCCCACTGACCACCAATATAAGGACATTATTCCGACTGATGACCAATGTAAGGAGCATTCTTATTGCTGACCACCAATATAAAGAAAATTCTTCCCACTGATCACCAATGTAAGGAGCATTCTTATTACTGACCACCAATATAAAGAACATTCTTCCCAATGATCACCAATGTAAAAGCAATTTCTTCAATGACCACCAATGTAAGGGGACATTTCTTCGCCGGAGTTTTCACTGTCTGCTTCTCTTTTTTGGTCCTTATTATAATTTTTTGGTTACAAAAAGAATGTCTTTTATGCATACATCTACAACTTACTGATTCTGCTCAGGTACGTTCAGCTGTAAATATAATCATTTTTAGTAGAGGAACCCTGAGACCTTACAAATGATTTCAAGGGTTCCTTTGGTATAAAGAGGCCTAAGCTATCATAAAGACTTACACTGAAAGAAAATACAAGAGAGTAAGTATGTATGTATGTGTACAAGAATTGTATCAAAATCTATTTGCCAAATGCTATTCCTGCCTACACTATTTAACTAGACAGCTCTGGGCCCCCACTGTGCTTCTGGGCCCCATAAAAATCATATGATCCATTACAGCTATGGAATCAAGTATGGCAGAAGCAGCAGTAGCCGTGAATACAAAGAGTGACAAACAGGTTTATAGAAATTAAAACAACTTAAAACCTTTAAAAGACCATAGATCCCCTTTATGATAAAGAAAATCCTTGTATCTTCTTACAGTGCCCCAGATAACATCTGTTTACTATTTACTCCACATCCAGAGCTTCAGGCCGGGAAGTGTTTGATTGGATCCTGGATCAGGGTTATTACTCAGAGAAGGACACAAGTAACGTCATCCGGCAGGTCCTGGAGGCTGTGGCCTATCTTCACTCACTGTGTATTGTGCACAGGAACCTCAAGGTGAGGGGAAGAATGGAGAGGATTAGGCCACAAGGGTGAGAAAAGGACCCAGGCTCCCAGGGTGGAGAGGGCCCCAGGACCTAGGGTGGAAATGGCCTCTCACTCCAGTGTGGAGTGGGCCAATGAACAAGGCTGGTGAGGATCCCAGGACCCAGGGTGTAAAGGACTGTATGCCCAGGGTGGTGAGGTACTGAGGACCGAGGGTGGAGAGGGACCCAGGACCCAAGGGTAGAGAGGGCCCCAGGACCTAGGGTGAAGTGTGGATATGACCTAAGGACATAACTATAGAGGGCCCTGAGACCCAGGGTGGAGAGAGTCTCAAGACCAAAGGAGGAGAGGGCCCCATGTTACAGCACGGAGAAGGATTTAGACCCAAGGTGAAGAGGGACCAAGGCCCCTAGGGCAGAGAGGGCTAGGGTTGCCACATCATCCCTTTAATCCAGGACACACATGAATTACACAGGTTCTGAGGCTGATTTAATGCAGATAAGGCACCAAGTGAGTTTAATTACCGCCTTAATCAGCCACAGAACCCGTGTAATTCATGTGTGTCCTGGATTAAAGGGATGATGTGGCAACCCTAGAGAGGGCCCCATGCTCCAGTGTGGAGAGGGCCAAAGGACAAGAATAGTTTGGGCCTAAGGACCTAGGGTGGAGAAGACTCAGTGCCCCAGGTTGGTGGGGTACTGAGGACCCAGGGTGGAGTGGACCCCATAATCTAGGGTTGAAAGGCAACCAGGACTAAGGGTGGAAAGGGCCAAGTTACCCAGGGTGAAGAGAGACCCATGCTCTATAGCTTTGGACCTAGGGTGGAGAGGGCCTTATGCTCCAGGGTGCACGTGAACCTCAAGGTGAAGGGGAGGATTGGGCCCCAGGGTGGAAAGGGACCCTGGTCCCCAGGGTAGAGAGGGCCCCCATGACCTAGGGTGAAGAGGGCCCTATGCTCTAGTGTGGATAGAACCTAAGGCCATAACTTGAGAGAGTCCTGAGGCCCAGGGTAGAGAGGGTGTCAAGATCAAAGGAGGAGAGGGCCCCATGTTACAGAATGGAGAAGGATTTGGACCCAGGGTGGAGAGGGACCCAGACCCCCAGAGTAGAAAAGGCTCCATGCTCCAGAGTGGAGAGGGCCAAAGGATAAGACTGGGTTGGTCCCAAGGACCCAGGGTGGAGAGGACTCTATGCCCCAGGGAGGTAAGGGCCTCAAGACCCAGGGTGGAGAAGACCCCATACTCTAGGACTGAAAGGGTGCCAGAAATGAGGGTGAAAAGGTCCCAGTTCCCCAGGGTGGAGGGTCCCATGTTCTATAGTGGAGAGAGTCCCAGATAGGCTGGTGCAGCAGTGAATTCAGACAGGTTGTACTTTTTTGGACCTTCTGATACCTTTAAGTGTTTGACCTTCTCTCCTTCCAGTTGGAGAACTTGTTGTATTATAACCGTTTGAAGAATTCCAAAATAGTCATCAGCGACTTTCATTTGGCTAAAGTGGAGACAAGCCTCATCAAAGAGCCTTGTGGCACCCCTGAGTACCTGGGTGAGGTCCTCTTCTTATATGACCCCTGCGTGTGTTGCCCTGGCATGACATTCATCCTCTCTAACTCTTTCACGCGTTTGTCTCTTTGCAGCCCCAGAAGTGGTTGCACGCCAGCGATATGGTCGGCCTGTTGACTGCTGGGCCATCGGAGTCATTATGTACATACTGTGAGTCCTCCTCTGTCTTATTACCTCAAGCCATCATTGCATGTACCAATTCATCTAGAGAAGTACTGTGATTGTAATGATAGAAACCTATACCAGTGCATGTACTCCTAAACCATTGGACCATGAACTTCCAGAGTACCCTAAGGCAGCCGGAGTAATATGAGCTAAACTAAAATCACAGCCAACTTCATATATTCATATGGACCCTATTGTATGGAGCTATCCTTAATGAAAGCATCTGTATTTACTCTAATGCCGCGTACACACGAGCGGACTTTGCGGCAGACTTTGCCCGGCGGACGGGATTTCGTCTGACAATTCGATCGTGTGTGGGCTCCAGCGGACTTTGTTTTCTCAAAAGTTGGACGGACTTAGATTTGAAACATGTTTTAAATCTATCCGTCGAACTCGAGTCCGGTCGAAAAGTCCGCTCGTCTGTATGTTAGTTCGACGGACACAAAGCCACGCTAGGGCAGCTATTGGCTACTGGCTATGAACTTCCTTGCTTTAGTCCGGTCGTACGTCATCACGTACGAATTCGACGGACTTTGGTGGATTGTGTGTAGGCAAGTCTGTTCATTCCGAAAGTCCGTCATAAAGTCCCGTCGAAAAGTCCGCCGGGCAAAGTCTGCCGTAAAGTCCGCTTGTGTGTACGCGGCATAAGCGACCAATCAGAGGGTAGAGGTCAGTGCCAACTCTGGATAAGGATTAACCATCTAAGGAGCAAAGTGAATTCAGTCACTTGTGTTCAGGATCTCCAGTGTGATGATGGCGTTGTTTGTGGTGTCTCCTCTGCAGACTCTCTGGGAACCCTCCGTTCTACGATGAGATGGAGGAGGAAGATTACGAAAGTCATGACAAGAACCTGTTCCGGAAGATTCTACATGGCGATTATGAGTTTGACTCTCCATATTGGGATGATATTTCTCTAGCAGGTAAGTGCAAAGCCTGATATGTACATGAATGACTGTACTTATTATTACTTTTTATTACTATTACTTGCTGGTTGGAAGTTGAAAAGTGGGAACCTTGAGTGGAGAGTGTGAACAAGTTTTGCTTTTGACTGCTGGTGATTGCTGTGTTGCATTTTTAGTTTTTTTGGGGGGAGTTTTTTCCTTGCAGCTTTTTTAACACCCTTTCTGTCACTTTTTAAACAGCCTACTGATTAAGGGGAGTGCTTAATTGTTCACAGCTGCTTGAGACCTATATAACTTTCCATTGGTTGGACTTGATGGACTTGTGTCTTTTTTTTCAGCCTCACCTACTGTGTAACTTTCATACGTTTACGTATATATCACTGACATATTCCGTGGCGCTGTAGAGAGAACACTAAGACAGTTACATCAATCTCTGTACTAGAGGAGCTTACACTCTAATGTCCCCTCCACAGTCACACACTATTATTATTATACATTCACAGTGCCTTGAAAAAGTATTCACACCCCTTGAAATTGTCCACGTTTTGTCATATTACAACCAAGAACGTAAATGTATTTTATTGGGATTTTTTGTGGTAGACCAACACAAAGTGGCACATAATTGCAAAGTGGAAGGAAAATGATAAATGGTTTTCAAAATGGTTTACAAATAAATATGTGAAAAGTGTGTGTGTGTGTGTGTGTGTGTGGGGGGGGGGGGGCATTTGTATTCAGCCCCCTTTACTCTGATACCCCTAACTAAAATCTAGTGGAGCCAAATGACTTCAGAAGTCACCTAATTAGTAAATAGGGTCCACCTGTGTGTAATTTAATCTCAGTATAAATACAGCTGTTCCGCGAAGCCCTCAGAGGTTTGTTAGAGAACCTTAGTGAACAAGTAGCATCATGAAGGCCAAGGAACACACGAGACAGGTCAGGGATTAAGTTGTGGAGAAGATTAAGGCGGGGGTCACACCCCTATGCGAATTGGATGTGGGTTTTCCCACATCCAATTCGCATAGCAGGAGAATGTGACTGGCTCTCTACGGAGTCGGTTCACATATCTCCGCAGCAGGTCCGGTGCGTTTTGCATGAAAAACGTGTGCCTTTTTTGGTACGTTTCAGTTCCAAATCCAGCCCAAAATATCGGGCTGAAATCGGACCTGAAAAACGGTGAACTAGCACGCACCGGACCCCTGCTGTGCGACGGATGCAGCGATGGTGTGAACCCAGCCTAAAGCAGGGTTAGGTTATAAAAAAATATCCCAAGCTTTGAACATCTCACGGAGCTCTGTTCAATCCATCATCGGAAAATGGAAAGAGTATGGCACAACTGCAAACCTACCAAGACATGGCCGTCCACCTAAACTGACCGGCCGGGCAAGGAGAGCATTCATCAGAGAAGAGCCAAGAGGTCCATGGTAACTCTGGAGGAGCTGCAGAGATCCACAGCTCAGGTGGGAGAATCTGTCCACAGGACAACTATTAGTCGTGTTCTCCACAAATCTGCCCTTTATGGAAGAGCGACAAGAAGAAAGACATTGGTGAAAGAAAGTCATAAGAAGTCCTGTTTGCAGTTTGTGAGAAGCCATGTGGAGGACACAGCAAACATGTGGAAGAAGGTGCTCTGGTCAAATGAGACCAAAATTGAACTTTTTGGCCTAAAAGAAAAACGCTACGTGTGGGGAAAACTAACACTGCACATCACCCTGAACACACCATCCCCACCGTGAAACATGGTGGTGGCAGTATCATGTAGTGGGGATGCTTTTCTTCAGCAGGGACAGGGAAGCTGGTCAGAGATGATGGGAAGATGGATGGAGCCAAACACAGGACAATCTTAGAAGAAAACCTGTTAGTCTGCAAAAGACCTGAGACCGGGGCGGAGGTTCACCTTCCAGCAGGACAACGTCCCTAAACATACAGCCAGAGCTAATATGGAATGGTTTAGATAAAAGCATATTCATGTGTTAGAATGGCCCAGTCACAGTCCAGACCTAAATCCAATTGAGAATCTGTGGTAAGACTTTAAAATTGCTGTTCACAGACACTCTCCATCCAATCTGACAGAGCTTGAGGTATTTTACAAAGACGAATGGGCAAAAATGTCCCTCTCTAGATATGCAAAGCTGGTAGAGACATCCCCAAAAAGACTTGCAGCTGTAATTGCAGTGAAAGGGGGTTCTACAAAGTATTGACTCCGGGGGGCGCCATACAAATCCCCCCACACTTTTCACATATTTATTTGTAAAAATATTTGAAAATCATTTATCATTTTCCTTCCACTTCACAATTATGTGCCACTTTGTGTTGGTCTATCACATAAAATCCCAATAAAATACATTTTGGTTTTTGGTTGTAACATGACAACAAGTGGAAAATTTCAAGGGGTGTGAATACTTTTTCAAGGCACAGTGTGTGTGTGTTTTTATATATATATATAACATTTATGTAAATCTTTTCTTCTATCTTTTCATGTGACAACACTGAAGAAATGACACTTTGCTACAATGTAAAGTAGTGAGTGTACAGCTTGTATAACAGTGTAAATTTGCTGTCCCCTCAAAATAACTCAACACACAGCCATTAATGTCTAAACCGCTGGCAACAAAAGTGAGTACTGTAGCTCTGACATATACCACACTGCTGTACAAAAAGCCATTTGCATCAGTTTCTGCACCAGAGGAGCTCACACTCTAATGTCATCCCACAGTCACATGCTATTATTATTATACATTTAAATAGCTCTGGCATATACTGCAGTGCTGTACAGTGAGCTATATAAATCAGTCTCTACATTAAAGGAGTCAAGTCCTGGTGGGGAAAGTGCTCACCACTGAGCCACATGGTATCTGTAACATGGCAGAGCAGAATGAACCATGTCCATATATATCTGTGGTTGTATCTTCTCTGAACAATTTACTCTTCTGGCAGCCAAAGATTTGGTGTCCCGTCTGATGGAGGTGGACCAGGACCAGAGGGTCACAGCAGCAGATGCCATTAGCCATGAATGGTAAGGCTCCCATGCCATCACCTACCATGATGTCTAGTTTACACCAATATCCTATTCTGCAGTAAATATCCATGACAAGAAACAACAGGTACAAGGCTCGAATTCACAGCTAACACAAGGAGATCGCAGTAGGATCTGTGCTGATGGCTTTTGTTTTCGTCAAACGGTTTTGCTTTCCATACAAGTCTATAGGAGAGCAAAACCTGCATAAAGCAGGGAGGCCAGAGGGAGGTCAACTGCAGGTCAAATGTCAATGAATTCTGAATGATCTCAAAAGCCCATCAACACAAGTCCAAAGCCCGTCCACTAGAGCTGCACGATTAATCGTCAAGAATCGCGATTTTTTTTCCCCTGTTGCGATCTTGACAAAAGTCTTTCACGATTCTTGCTATGCAAAGAATTCTCTCAGCTCTTCTGAAGCCACAGCCGTCAAAAAGAAAGGAAGAAAAAAAAAAACAGTCTGCCAAGAATCACAACATTCTTTAGCAGTGGAACTTAAGTATAAACATTGTAACGATTTGTCAAAGGAATAGACTTTGGTGTGTAAACGAGGAAAGTTTAACCACTTAAACACTAAACCTTTTTCTGACATTTGTTGGTTTCAAGATAAATTATTATTTTTTTTGCTAGAAAATTACTTAGAACCCCCAAACATTATATATATATATATATATATATATATATATATACACTACCGTTCAAAAGTTTGGGGTCACCCAAACAATTTTGTGTTTTCCATGAAAAGTCACACTTATTCACCACCATACGTTGTGAAATGAATAGAAAATAGAGTCAAGACATTGACAAGGTTAGAAATAATGATTTGTATTTGAAATAACATTGTTTTTACATCAAACTTTGCTTTCATCAAAGAATCCTCCTTTTGCAGCAATTACAGCATTGCACACCTTTGGCATTCTAGCTGTTAATTTATTGAGGTAAGCTGGAGAAATTGCACCCCACGCTTCTAGAAGCAGCTCCCACAAGTTGGATTGGTTGGATGGGCACTTCTGGCGTACCATACGGTCAAGCTGCTCCCACAACAGCTCAATGGGGTTCAGATCTGGTGACTGTGCTGGCCACTCCATTACCGATAGAATACCAGCTGCCTGCTTCTGCTGTAAATAGTTCTTGCACAATTTGGAGGTGTGTTTAGGGTCATTGTCCTGTTGTAGGATGAAATTGGCTCCAATCAAGCGCTGTCCACTGGGTATGGCATGGCGTTGCAAAATGGAGTGATAGCCTTCCTTATTCAGAATCCCTTTTACCCTGTACAAAGCTCCCACCTTACCAGCACCAAAGCAACCCCAGACCATCACATTACCTCCACCATGCTTAACAGATGGCGTCAGGCATTCTTCCAGCATCTTTTCATTTGTTCTGCGTCTCACAAACGTTCTTCTTTGTGATCCAAACACCTCAAACTTGGATTCATCCGTCCACAACCCCTTTTTTCCAGTCTTCCTCTGTCCAATGTCTGTGTTCTTTTGCCCATCTTAATCTTTTTCTTTTATTGGCCAGTCTCAGATATGGCTTTTTCTTTGCCACTCTGCCCTGAAGCCCAAAATCCCGCAGCCGCCTCTTCACTGTAGATGTTGACACTGGTGTTTTGCGGGTACTATTTAATGAAGATGCCAGTTGGGGACCTGTGAGGCGTCTGTTTCTCAAACTAGAGACTCTAATGTGCTTATCTTCTTGCTTAGTTGTGCAACGCGGACTCCCACTTCTTTTTCTACTCTGGTTAGAGCCTGTTTGTGCTGTCCTCTGAAGGGAGTAGTACACACCGTTGTAGGAAATCTTCAATTTCTTTGCAATTTCTCGCATGGAATAGCCTTCATTTCTAAGAACAAGAATAGACTGTCGAGTTTCAGATGAAAGTTCTCTTTTTCTGGCCATTTTGAGCGTTTAATTGACCCCACAAATGTGATGCTCCAGAAACTCAATCTGCTCACAGGAAGGTCAGTTTTGTAGCTTCTGAAAGGAGCTAGACTGTTTTTAGATGTGTGAACATGATTGCACAAGGGTTTGCTAATCATCAATTAGCCTTCTGAGCCAATGAGCAAACACATTGTACCATTAGAACACTGGAGTGATAGTTGCTGGAAATGGGCCTCTATACACCTATGTAGATATTGCACCAAAAACTAGACATTTGCAGTTAGAATAGTCATTTACCACATTAGCAATGTATAGAGTATATTTGTTTAAAGTTAGGACTAGTTTAAAGTTAGCTTCATTTAAAAGTACAGTGCTTTTCCTTCAAAAATAAGGACATTTCAATGTGACCCCAAACTTTTGAACGGTAGTGTATATATATATATATATATATATAATGTTTGGGGGTTCTAAGTAATTTTCTAGCAAAAAAAATAATAATTTATATATATATATTTTTTTTAGTAGAGACCGTAGAGAATAAAATGGTGGTTGTTGCAATATTTTATATCACACTGTATTTGCGCAGCAGTCTCTCAAATGCATTTTTTTTTTTGGAAAAAATGACTTTAATGAATTAAAAAAAACAAAAAAAAAAACTAACCAGTAAACTTAGCCCAATTTTTTTTGGTATAATGTGAAAGATTTTACGTTGCGAGAATCTTTTTATTCCAAGCAAAAAAAATTGTGATTCTCATTTTGGCCAGAATTGTGCAGCTCTACCGTCCACCCATGCCTATTAATTTATCCATGTGACTGTGACTTTCAAACACTATTTTACTGAAAAAAATAACTGAAGAGCGTTCCTGAGATGAATGTCTGAATTTCAGGGTGATACGTTGTAGCAGCAGAACGTCGCACTATGGTAGCCAATGACATAAGTAGGAGTTTGGCTTTTGGGGGGTGATGCTGATTATTGTCTAATTAAATAAATTTAAGTGCAAGTATTGGAGGCACTCTTCTTCTTTGGAGGCCAGAGTGCCTCTAATGTTCTATGATTATTATTGTTAATCTAATAATTTAGCTAATACATGATATGGATCCAAATTTTCTACAGCATGATACATTGACGTTATCTTCTTCATTGGGTGTGATCACTGAAGTGGTCACTTTATATATTACTGTTATAATTGTATAAATTAAGGAAGCGGTGCGTGACAGATATTATTCTTTGTATCCTGGTGTGTTAGCTTTATGAATTGAGCCCACAATGTATTCATCAATGCCATAAGTGTGGGCAGCCTATTGCATTAGGGTGTGCACCCCAAAGTTCAAACACACATGAATGCCACCTGCTGTCACAGGAAGGGGGCTCTGGTGGTGGGAGGCAGTTGATTAGGAGTTGAACCTAGACTGTAAAATAATGGGGGCATTTACACTGGCCACTGGCACCCGGAACCACCCACCTGGTGCTGCTCCTGGATAATACTAATGCACATGGGGTGATTAGGGTGTGCCCAGTCACACCCGGCACACCCTGTGCGCATGCCTATGATCAATGCACCGTGCCATCTTAGTGCAACCAATCCGTTCTCCTAGACCTGGTGGCACCACTGCATTATCTGTGATGATTGGATAGGTATTAACTCCTCCCACAGTATGGCCTCCTCCAGTGCACATAGAAGCTACAATGACATTGTTGTGTTTCAGGATTTCAGGGAACGCGGCCTCTGATAAAAACATCAAGGACGGAGTGTGTGCGCAGATTGAGAAGAACTTTGCTAAAGCCAAATGGAAGGTAACAATTGTATTCATTCTATGTGAAATCTATTCATTGGTCAAGGTACAGATCACACATTGCCAATGAACCGTGGAAGACGCAATGTAGACCTCTAGAGATGCGGTCCTCAACCTTAGTGAGCCCGGGACCCAGGGAATTCTTCCAAAACCTTCCATGCTCCAACAGGAAAAAAAACAGTTTATACTCATACAATAAAAGTATGGGGGTCCAAGAGAATGTCCTCTGAATCATTGGTGTCAGAGGGATCAGGCCCCCCATGGGAGAATAGCACCCAAATCATGAGTATCAGTAGGGTCATGGCCGCCAGAGGAGTAAAGCCCCCAAATCATTGGTGTCAGTGGGAGTATAGCCCCAAATCATTGGTGTCAGTAGCCCCCCAGGGGAGGAATAGCTCCCAAATTATTGGTATCAGATGGATTGTGGTCCTGGGTAGAATAACCACCAAATCATTGGTATCAGTGGGAGTATAGCCCCCAAATCAATGGTGTCAGTGACCCCCCAGGGGGGGGGGGGCTACCAAACCGTTGGTATCAGATGAATTGTGGTCCTGGGTAGAATAACCACCAAATCATCGGTGTCAATGAAGTTGTGGCCCCCATGGGAGAATAGTGCCCCAATCATTGGAGTCATTGGGACCTTGGTCTCCCCCCCAGGGAGAATAGCCCCCAAATCATTGTTGTCAGTGGGATTGTGTCCCCAGAGGAGAAAATCCTCTCAATTTATACTATTAAGTTGGCAACTGCAGAATCCAATACCTTGTGGAAATTCCTGAAGCCTATGCAACAAAACACTTAGAAGCAAGAGGCACCCTAAGGTGGCCACACATGGGACGGTGGGGGAGGGGAAGGGTATGGTCATTGGAGCCAAAACAGAACTACCATGTTCCAAGTCATTGGAATCACTGGAATCTTGGACTATAGGAGAGAACAGATCCCAAATTATTGGTGTCAGTGGGATCTTGGCCCCCAGGGGGGAAAAGCCCCAAATCATTGGTATCAGTAGGGTTGTAGCCCTTAAGGGAGAATAGCCCTAAAATTCATTGGTATCAGTGGAGTTGTGGCCTCTGGGGAGAATAACCCCCAAGTCACTGGTGTCAGTGGGATTTTAGCTCCGACAGGGGAATAGTGTCCAAATAATTGGAAACACTGGGATTCTGGACCACAGGGGAGAATAGCCCACAAACCATTGGTGTCAGTGGGAATATGGCCCCCAGGGGAGAATAGCCCCAATATTCGTTTGTGTCAGTGGGATTGTGGCCACAGGGGAAAATGGCCTTCAAATCATTGGTATCATTGGGATTATGGCTCCAGGAAAGAAAAACTCCAAAATCACTGGTGTCAGTGGGATTTTAGCTCCGACAGGGGAATAGTGTCCAAATAATTTGAAACACTGGGATCTTGGCCCTCAGGGGAGAATTACCCCAAATCATTGGTATCAGTGGGATTGTGGCCCCCTGGGGAGAGTAGCCCCCCAAATCATTTGCGTCAGTGGGATTGTGGCCCCAGGTGAGTATAGCCCCCAAATCATTGGTGTCAGTGGGACTGTGGCCCACAGGGGAGAATAGCCTCCAAGAAGTTTTTGTCAGTGTGATTGTGGCCCCAGGGAAGAACAGCCTTTAAAAAAATAGGTATATGTGGGACTATGGCCTCAGGGGAGAATATTCCCCAAATCATTGGTGTCAGTGGGATTGTGGCCCCCAGGGAAGAATATTCTATCAATTTATACTATTAGGATGGCAGCTGCAGAATCCAGCACCTGGTGGAAATTCCCGATACGTATGTATATCACTCAGGCTTCTGATAGCAGCTTCTTTCAATCTATATTTATTCTATGTATCAATATTGGTGTTATGTACTGGAAACAAATCACTCATTTAATAGAAGCTTTAACAGCTATTCAGTCCAAGCCCTGAAGAAGGGAGATCCTGCTACCCATGAAATGTGTTGATAATAAAAGACAATCATTTGCATCCAACCACCTCAATGGTTCGTCTTTTGACACCCCTTTTCTTCGTCACCCCAAAGTTCCTCAGTGGGCCACACTGTGCCAAGAAGGGAAACCCTAAATTGAGAGCAACTTAGGTTAATTGTAAACTTGTATGGCTGTTTTTGCCACCCACTAATGCTTCCACCACCCCAACGACCCCCCGAATGCCATTCTATTTTTGCTTTCCCCCCATGGTTGCTAGGATGCAGGCACATCAACCAAATATGCTGTTGTCCAGCCAACAGCTTCCCAGCAACAAATGATGCTGTGCGTTGTTTTTCTCTAGAATGCAGGCAGCTTGGGGTTAATACAATGTGGCCCAGCCACCAGTTTCCTAGCAACCCATGATGCTGTGCGTTGTTGGTTTCTAGGATGTAGGCAGCTTAGGGTTATTACAGTGTGTCCCAGTCACCAGCTTCCTAGCAACCATTGATGCTTTGCGTTGTTGGTTGCTGGGATGCAGGCAGTTTGGGTTGTTACTGTGTGGCCCAGCCACCAGCTTCCTAGCAACCAATGATGCTGTGTGTTGTTGGTTGCTATGATGCAGGTAGCTTGGGGTTGTTACAGTGTGGCCCAGCCACCAGCTTCCTAGCAACCCATGATGCTGTGCATTGTTGGTTGCTGGGATGCAGGCAGCTTGGGGTTGTTACTTGTGGCCCAGCCACCAGCTTCCTAGCATCCAGTGATGCTGTGTGTTGTTTTTCACTAGGATGCAGGCCACTTGGGGTTGTTAGTGTAGCCCAGCCACCAGCTTCCTAGCAACCAGTGATGCTGTGTGTTGTCGGTTGCTAGAATGCAGGCCACTTGGGGTTGTTAGTGTAGCCCAGCCACCAGCTTCCTAGCAACCAGTGATGCTGCGTGTTGTTGGTTGCTAGGATGCATGCAGCTTGGGGTTGTTAGTGTGGCCCAGCCACCAGCTTCCTAGCAACCAGTGATGCTGTCTGTTGTTGGTTGCTAGGATCCATGCAGCTTGGGGTTGTTAGTGTGGCCCAGCCACCAGTTTCCTAGCAACCAGTGATGCTGTATGTTGTTGGTTGCTGGGATGCAGGTAGCTTCAGGGTGTTACAATGTGGTCCAGCTGCCAGCATCCTAGCAACCAGCTTAGTAACACTGCCCTGGGCAATGTTATGAAGCTGCAGTGAGGACAGAGTGTCTAGTATGGACACTCTGGCCTCTGTGCTACCCCTGCCAGGTGCCACCCAAGACGGTTGCCTCACTTTGCCTCATTGACCGCACACCCCTTTGCCTATCCCTTATACATATGTTACCAATCCTGCAGTGCTCCACATCACTGGGACCCAACAATCCCCTCAGGTCCATTGCCACCCCAAACAAATCCTTTTAGGGCCCATTCACACTAGATGTAGTAGTAGTAGTAGTAGTAGTAGTAGTAGTAGTAGACTGCATTGGTTGGCTATTCCAACGCAGTCACACCACAGTCCTACAATAAGATGAGGCTTAATGCCTTGTCTCCCACTGGTTCACACCAATGTATTGTGGTCTTGTGCGCTGAAAAAAAAGCACAGCATGCAATACTTTTTTTAGCACCGTGGGAGGCAGTGGCGCAGGGGTGCCACCCCCCTAATCCATGCGCGTGGCCCCTAATCTACATGCAGGGCGCTGAATGCATGGATTTCAATGGGTTTTTGTTTTTTTAAGCACATGATTAGGGCCTGAGGCTCTAATTGGCTTAAAAAAAGGGTGGGCTCGGGGCGGAGAGCACTCCGCCCTGAGCCCACCCAGCTGTGTGACAATAGCAAATTAATAAAATCGCTATTGTCTTCCTGATTCTGCTCCAGGCCAATCAGAAAGCAGTCCTGAGACCCGATTGGGCAGGGAGCCTTAGGAATCCTGGCCAATCAAGTCTCAGGACCCACTTTGCTGTTTGGCCAGGAGGAGAAGCAACGGCCCCGGAGCGAGGAGTAGCAGCCCTTCCCTGGATGGATCCTTGTCATCTGCCTCCTAAAGTAAGGAGGCCTCTGATCGTCCATCTCCTGCGGGGGGGGGGGGGGGGGGATCGCCGTGTTCCTGTCCGTCTCCAGCAGTGGTGGGAGGCAATCCTCTACCTTGCACCTTGTGGCAGCCAATAGAACTTAATGAAATGTTACTGTGTGACATTTTAATAAAGTTCATTTAAAAAAAAGTGAATAGTGTGATGCGCTGCGATTGGTGCGTTGGCACTGCTGTCATCCCACCACGCACTGCTGCGTCATAAAGCAGCGGCTGGTGTGAATCTCCCCTTTAATATATCTGATGACAGGTCCACTTTAATCCGGACTCTAATATTTAATAAAAAAAATTTAAAAAGTCCCATAAGAGATACAAAGTTATTTTCGGAGATCTCCAGACAGTGGAAATTTCCAGCAGAAGGCGCACATTCGCCGGGTCTCTCGCGGCGTTGACATCCCGCAGCTGTCGACAGAAGCAGCTGCCGCCATCCGGACCCTCAAATCCCTCCAATGTAATGAGGAATTATCTGTAATCCAGCCTCACACGGCACGCCGTACAGCCGGGACACCAACGGTTAACCAGATGCCTACGCATCCTTGCGTCCGAGCCCGCTGGCGCTAATTCCAGCGTGATTTATGTACAGCGTGAAAAGGTGAGGCCCCGTAATCGGTTTAGCAATAAATACACGCATACATTAACATCAGCCGCGTGCGATCACCTCGCCGTAGGAACCCAGCGCATTCGTTGGCTCGATTAGCATTTTCGTGTCGACATGGTCGCTGTTTTATTGGGATTTAATTCTATTATTCTCCCGCGTTGGGGGTTCATGTTTTTCACATGAGAAGAAAGTCAAGTTCTGCTTATCATCTTTGTAATATTTAAGAGATTCGGAGCGGCGGTTTGATGCATATTTCAGGAGCCCTCGCCGCAGACAATCGGATGAGAGATTCAAATCCAGCAAAGTGTTTAAAGAAAGAAAACGGAAGACTTTTGTACTGGATATGATTATATCTGATCAGTGTCATCTCAGGAATCTCGTTAATGTTTTATAAGCTGCCTTTGTCGGTGCAATTTATAACTCTGAGTACGCGGGGGGGGAGGGGCTATCAGAAATCTCTGCAAGTATACATGAATTAAAACAATATACAGGATTAGGGTTACTACAGTGCCGGGACAAGATTATCCAGTGGCCAGGGCAAAGATGCCAAATTGCTCACCCCCCCCTTCATTATATGCAAGCTTATGAGGAGGAGGGCGAGAGAGAGAGCACAGCCTGCAACTCCTCCCGGCTCTCTACTCCTCTCCTTGCCGCTTCCAGCGCTGGGCTGACAGAAGTAGTCAATGCCGCTGTCACTACCGCCAGCCTTATAGTAGAAGGAACTTGTGGCGCCCCCATCCCTACAATACACGCTGCGCCCAGGGCAGCCGCCCCTTTAGGCCCACCCCTTGTCCTGGACTTGGGTTACTATATTCCCAAAGAACAGCATTTCCTTACTCTCCCCTCCCCCAATGCAGTTGTGGGGCGCCTGAAGAGCGCCCCCATTCACTTGAATAGATCATGCTCGTGGGCGCTACGCCTGCCGAAAGCATCAGGGAATATAATTCCCGAGATAATTCCTGGCATCGCAGCCCCCGCATGTGTACACTAGACATGCGCAATTCGTTTCGTTCCGAATTCGTTTTTTTAACAAATTTCAACAAATTCGTTAATTCGGAAATATCCGAATTAACGAAAACCCGTTTAACAAATTTTTCCGAATATTCGTAAATTAGAATATTCTAAAATTTGTACGTTCATACATTCGTAAATTCCCACATTCCCACATTCGTACATTCGACATGTGCACTGCCAAAAAATTTGTTCATTTTCGTTTCATTCGTTTTTTGTTTTTTTTTCGGGTCAATCATTATGATCGCAATTAGTAAAATTCGTAAATTCATAAATTTGTAAATTCGGAAATTCAGAAATCTGAAATAATAGTTACCTAATAATAACTTAACTATTACTAACTATTAAATTCTAGGTATTGGAATTTCCTTTCAAATTTGGCTGTTAGTGAACGTAACACATACAAATTTATCCGCAGTTACAAATTATCCGAAATAACGAATGCCGCGTCCAAACGAATGAAACGTAATGAATAAATAATAATAAATAACAATAATAATAATAATAATAATTTTTTATCATTATTATTCATTATTAATTTGTTCCGTTCCATTTGCTTAGATGCGGCATTCGTTATTTCGGATAATTCGTAACTTCGGATAAATTCGTATTCGTTACGTTCACTAACAGCCAAATTTGAAAGGAAACTACAATACCTATAATTTAATAGTTAGTTACTATTTCAGATTTTCTCATTTTCGGGTTTTCGGATTTTCGAATTTTGGATTTTCAAATTTCTGAATTTTCTAATTTCCGAATGTACGATTTTACGAATATATGAATTTTCTAATTTCCGAATGTACGAATTTAGGAAAATAGGAATTTTCTAATTTACGAATGTACGAATTTACGAATATATGAATTTTCTAATTTACGAATGTATGAATTTATGAATTTACGAATGTACGAATTTTATTAATTGCGATCATAAATGAATGACCCAAAAAACGAAAAAAACAACAAAACGAATGAAATGAAAACGAATAAATTTTTTAGCGGTGCACATGTCTAATGTACACCCCCCATGGTCCAGCAAATCTACATGTACATGCATTCTTGGTGAATTGAGCAAAAGCAACTGTTCTAGGCTTTTTTTCTTTTCTGAACGAATGCTCTTTTATTATGGGCAGTACTAAAATAGCAGTTTATGGCCACTAGATGGAGCAAAGGAGCTTAAGAAATACGCAGGTCAATGTAACAATTTCAGAGAATGCCAGAGGGAATGATCAAATAAATGTGACCAATGGTACATGATTACATTGTATCTCTTGTTATGAATGTTCTTCCACTTATGGCCATTAGATGGAGCTGAGGAACATAGATAATACATATGTCTGTAACAGTTGATACAATGTTACAATTTTAGAGAATGCTAGAGGGAGTTAGCAAACAAATGTAACCATGATTACATTGTATCTCTTGTTATAAATGTTCGTCCACTAAGGCCCCTTTCACACTGGGGCGGGGGGGAGCGTCAGCGGCTATTGTTAGCGGCGCTTTACTGTCGGTATTCGCCCGCTAGCGGGGCGAAAGGGTTCAAAACCACCGCAAAGCGCCTCTGCAGAGGTGCTTTGCCGGCGGTATAGCCGCGCTGTCCCATTGATTTTATTGGGCAGGAGCGGGGAAGGAGCGGTGAATACACCGCTCCTTCCCTGCTCCAAAGATGTTGCTGGCAGGACTTTTTTCCCGTCCTGCCAGCGCACCAGTGTGAAAGCCCTCGGGGCTTTCACACTGGATACAAAGCAGCGTTACTTTCGGGTCGGTTTGCAGGCGCTGTTATTAGCGCAATAGCGCCTGCAAACCACCAGTGTGAAAGGGCCCTAAGGGCACTAGTAGAATACAGCATTATGGCCACTAGATGGAGCTGAGGAGCATAGAAAATACATGTCTGCAAAAAGAGATACAATGTATTCTAACTGAAGCAGTCAAGATGGCCGTCTAATCTAACTACCCCCTGGCCCAGCTTGGTAGCAGGGCCAAGACTAAAGGGGGGGGGGGCGAGTGGGCAACTGCCCTGAGCGCTGTGTTGAAGGGGGGCGCTGCCGAGTTGGCCACTCGTTCCACTCCTTACTGACAGGAGTGACTGCAGTGTCACTCCTGTCAGAAGGAGCAGTGGCTGATAGCTGCTGCTGTAAGGAGGATTATTTTTTCTCCTCCCTCCAGCCTGCATGGGGGTTGAAATGAGTCAGTGCTGAGACAGAACTGTCCTCAGTCTCAGTGCTGTGCTGCTGAGGGAGGAGGGTGGACTGTGTCCTTCTTTCTCTTTCCTTTGTCATGTGACTTGTCACGTGAGCAGAGAAAGGAAGGAGATGCTGTGAGTACCAATCTCCCAGTACAAGGGGGAAAGGGGAGGAGGCAACAACTCAGAAGCATAGGGACACCTGATGTAAAGGGGAAACTCTTAGGGACACCTGATGAAAAAGGGGAACTCTACTGGGGACACCTGATGTAAAGGGGGACTCTACTGGGGACACCCGATGTAAAGGGGGACTCTCTTAGGGACACCTGATGTAACGGGGCACTCTCTTAGGGACACCTGATGTAAAGGGGAACTCTACTGGGGACACCTGATGTAAAGGGGGACTCTACTGGGGACACCCGATGTAAAGGGGGACGCTACTGGGAACTCCACCTGGCGGGGGGAGGCACAATTTGCCATCTTTGCCCTGGGCGCTGGATGACCTGCTTCATGTTTCCTCCTTTCTCTTTACAGAAAGCTGTGCGGGTGACCACCATGATGAAGCGCCTGAGGGCCCCGGAACAGACTGAGTCCAAGACCCCATCTCCATCCAGGGACAGCGAGCGGACGCCAGGCCTGACTACCCCCGCACCATCACCCGCCAGCACCCCAGCTGAAGAAACGCCATCCCCGATCAGCCCCTCTCCTGACGGCACCGGATGAGGACCATCCAAACTGCCAACACCCTACTCACCGCAGAGCATACCGTCATTAACCCTTCCTCTCCCTCCACCACGACGGGCTTCTCTGCCATCGTGTCATTAACATTTTCCTCCGCCAGACGGGTCGGCAGCAGATGGAGGAGCACAGATGCCGCTGCCGCCCCACTAGAGAGAATTGCAGCGCTGACCTCCCATCGCATCGCCTCATTAACCCTTCCACTGCTATGGCCAAGCATTACTCTTTAACCCTTTAGTTGCTAGAGATCTACTGCACTGTTAGAAGAATCCCCTCCCCCCTCATTTCCCTGATAGATGCTGGGCTAAATGTACAGATCCCCTTCATATCCATCGTACACTTCATCATAACTCCATTTCACTTTTCAGCACCCCCGGCACCCCCTCCGCTAAAGTGGACCTGTCACCACCAGCTAACGCTTTTCTGTGCTTCTAAAGCTACCTAAATATTTCCTGCAGAAATTTTCTAAAGAGAGTCTTGGATAGTCTTCTCTCTGGCTGCCCCCCACATCTCCCCAGTAACACCATCTTTTCTAAGATAATAAATAGAGGTCCCCCTCATTAGTGAGAGCACAGGTCCGCTTTACGGTTGGGAGGAATCTCTTGTATATACACGGGCAGGCTTCTTTCCCCTTCTTGAACCCTGTATTTACCCCTGCCTGGGGCAGATGATTCAGGCTGGTTGCCCCCTTTTCTTTCCTTTTTTTTGTGGGGGCACATAATGTACAGACCTTTACCCCGTGTTTTGTATGCTTTTCTTTCAATAAACGTGCTGCTTCTCCCAATGGGTGTGGTTTGGTCAGACAGGTGATTGGGGGGATGAGAGATAGGGACTTGACCGGGATCTGATTGGGAGGTGGAGGCTTGTCTGGGATCAGTTTGGGAGGTAGAGACTTGTCCAGGATCAGTTTGGAAGGTGGGGGATTGTCCGGAAACAGTTTGGGAGGTGGGGGCTTGTCCAGGATCAGTTTGGTAGGTGGGGGATTGTCGGGGATCAGTTTGGGAGGTGGGGGCTTGTCCGGGATCAGTTTGGGAGGTGGGAGCTTTTCCAGGATCAGTTTGGGAGGTCGGGGCTTGTCCAGGATCAGTTTGGGAGGTGAGGGATTGTCCAGGATCAGTTTGGGAGGTGGGGGGTTGTCCGGGATAAATTTGGGAGGTGGGGGCTTGTCCATGATCAGTTTGGGAGGTGGGGGATTGTCCGGGATCAGTTTGGGAGGTGGGGGGTTGTCCGGGATAAATTTTGGAGGTGGGTGCTTGTCCAGGATCAGTTTGGGAGGTGGGGGATTGCTCGGGATCAATTTGGGAGGTGGGGGCTTGTCCAGGATCAGTTTGGGAAGTGGGGGCTTGTCCAGGATCAGTTTGGGAGGTGGGGGATTGTCCGGGATCAATTTGGGAGGTAGGGGATTTGTCTGGGATCAGTTTGGGAGGTGGGGGCTTGTCCAGGATCAGTTTGAGAGGTGAGGGATTGTCCGGGATCAGTTTGGGAGGTGGGGGGTTGTCCAGGATAAATTTGGGAGGTGGGGGCTTGTCCAGGATCAGTTTGGGTGGTGGGGGATTGTCCGGGATCAGTTTGGGAGGTGGGATCTTGTCCAGGATCAGTTTGGAAAGTGGGGGATTGTCTGGGATCAGTTTGGGAGATGGGGGCTTGTCCAGGATCAGTTTGGGAGGTGAGGGATTGTCCAGGATCAGTTTGGGATTTGGGCGCTTGTCCAGGATCAGTTTGGGAGTTGGGGGCTTGTTCAGGATCAATTTGGGAGGTGGAGGCTTGTCTGGGATCAATTTGGGAGGTGGGGGCTTGTCCAGGATCAGTTTGGGATTTGGGCGCTTGTCCAGGATCAGTTTGGGAGTTGGGGGCTTGTTCAGGATCAATTTGGGAGGTGGAGGCTTGTCTGGGATCAATTTGGGAATGGGGGATTGTCCGGGATCAGTTTGGGAGGTGGGGGGCTTGTCTGGGATCAATTTTGGAGGGGGGCTTGTCCGGGATCAGTTTGGGAGGTGGGGGCTTGTCTGGGATCAATTTGGGAGGGAGGCTTGTCAGGGATCAGTTTGGAAGGTGGGGGCTTGTCCACGATTAGTTTGGGAGGTGGGGGCTTGTTCCGGGATCAGTTTGGGAGATGGGGGCTTGTTCTGGGATCAGTTTGGGAGATGGGGACTTGTCCGGGTTGAAAAGTAACACTGAATGATACGCGATTTACATAAAAATCTGCAAATTGCATTTATAGGTTGATATGTACAGCCAGGTTGGGGCTGAGGGGTAGACAGAGGAAGCTGTCACCTTGGGTGCTTCAGCAGGAGGAGCACTCCTAAAGGGCAGGAGATGCAACCTGTGCTGCTGAGGGGGGAAAGGGACATAGTTTGGGCTTTTTTGCCTTGGGTACTGAGCACTGTGTAGAGCACTGACTGCCCATTGATGACACCAGAGCAGAAGAGGACCAGCCTCATGAACGATGAATGTTAAGTATAAAGTAGAGTTGGGCCTTAAGAAAATTAGGAGGTAATCTTGAGCATAGCCATCAGCAGTGTGGGGAGCACATATAATGCATGACTACCACTGACACTCAGGGATCTGTCAGTAACTTTACTGTCAACCAAAATAAATACCTGACATGTTACAATACACAGTGACAGTATCATATTTCAGAAAAAGCTCCACCTTTTATCATGAAAAAGCCGTCTTTGTCCTCAAATCAGTGACTTTGCCTAGGTTGAGATGATGTCATCAGTCTGCTGCAGGCAGGAAGAAGCATTTCCTCGGTCTCCCCTCCCCCCAGTGATCAGACTGCAACATTGTGACTTTGTATCAAGGTGAGAGGATGCAGAAGGGGGCTGAGCTGTGTAAGACATTTTGTGAACACAGCCAAGAAGCAGTCACCCTGGGTTTACCCGATTGTGTCAGCTCTGACCCTCTCAGTCCTGAAATTAAATGGTGACCCTGGATGATGCCTGAACAAAGATGGTGCCGTCCTTCTGGAGAGAAAAAGCAGATGAAGGCATTGTCAGGGTTACAATGACACATAACTGAGCTTGCATGTACGTCACATGAAAGATTAAAAGCAATGCTGGGTCCACAATAAAGCTGGCTAGGCACAGAAATGTCGTTCTCCTCTATGGCAGTTCGGAATACAATCACAGTGATGATGTTTGTGTTTTGACCATCCAAGAACCCAAGAATTGCTTAGTGCATCCAGGGCTGTGCTTAGGTAGCACAGTGCCCCCCTCAGTCTCTCACATGACACTGCAGCCTATGTCTGTTCTATATAACCCCCAGCAGCCACCTTTCTTTTCTACGTCATCTGGAGGCGGGCGTTTCTTCCTGGTTTTGCAGCCAGCCCCCGATGACGTCGTGCCAGATCTCATGTATGCACTGCCAGAGACCTGGTTCTGTGATGTTCAGTTTAGTGAGATCTCACTTTCTTTGCGGAATGGACACAGCCTCCTGGGAAATGTGACATGGATATCCCAGGGTGCTGCAGGTAGTTCACCCAAGCTAACATCGAAGAAGAGGGCGGGTCCAAGTAAAAAGAAGAAAAAAAAAAAGATGCTTATTATCAATTAAATATTGAACATGTTGTCTCATTCATATTGTGGAGGGGGAGGAGTCAGTGGGACATAATAGGACTTTTGACGGCGGGGCCCCTTTAAGTAGCGGAGATACAGGTGCTGTTACATAACGGATACATTTGGCGTCTTCCATTATAAGACGGGAAGCAGATGGGAAGGAAGGTCTGGCACCGGATTACAGATATTAAGGATTTCTTGATTTTGTTTCGGTAAGTCCTCGGAGTGGGAAGCTTTGTGGAGAGATGGAACTGCGGCTTAACCTGTTTTCTGAGGACACTTGTACGCGGTCCCTAACAGGGTCATTGAGTCATACAAAACGTAGCAAGTCTCTTCATCCAATCAGATCGTTGATTGATGTGACAAGAATCCAATTAATTGGGTGTTCAGGGATCGGATTCTTCCACTTTGTAGACTGATGACAAATGTCCTAAATGTTATTTTACTGTCCATATACACCGATCAGCCATAAGATCATGACCACTGACAGGTAAAGTGAATAACATTAATTGTCTCTTTACAATGGCACCTGAAAGTGGGTGGGATATATTAGGTAGCAAGTGAACATGTTGTCCCTGAAGATGTTGTGTTGAAAGCAGAATGAATGGGCAAGTGTAAGGGTTTGAGGGACTTTGACAAGGACCAAACTGTAATGTGTAGACAACTGGGCCAGAGCAACTCCAAAACGGCAGCTCTTGTGGGATGTTCCCGGTCTGCAGTGGTCTGGACTGACCATTAATGGCCCAAGGAAGGAGAACCGGCCAAGCGGAGACAGGGTCATGAGGGGGGGGGGGGGGGGGCAAGGCTCATTGATGGAGGTGAGGAGGTAAGGCTCATTGATGGAGGTGGGGGGGCAAGACTCATTGATGGATGGTGGGGAGGTAAGGCTCATTGATGGAGGTGGGGGGGGGGGCAAGGCTCATTGGTGGAGGTGAGGAGGTAAGTCTCATTGATTAAGGTGGGGGGGCAAGGCTCATTGTTGGATGGTGGGGAGGGAAGGGTCATTCATAGAGGTGGGGAGGGAAGACTCATTGATGGAGGTGGGGAGGGAAGGCTCATTGATGGAGGTAAGGAGGTAAGGCTCATTGATTGAGGTGGGGGGGGGGCAAGGCTCATTGTTGGAGGGTGGGGTGGGAAGGGTCATTCATAGAGGTGGGGAGGGAAGGCTAATTGATGGAGGTGGGGGGCAAGGCTCATTGGTGGAGGGTGGGGAGGGAAGGGTCATTCATAGAGGTGGGGAGGAAAGGCTCATTGATGGAGGTGGGGGAGGGAAGGCTCAATGATGGAGGTGGGGAGGGAAGGCTCATTGATGGAGGTGGGGAGGGAAGGCTCAATAATGGAGGTGGGGAGGGAAGGCTCATTGATGGAGGTGGGGAGGGAAGGCTCATTGATGGAGGTGGGGAGGGAAGGCTCTTTGATGGAGGGTGGGAAGAGAAGGCTCAATGATGGAGGTGGGGAGGGAAGGCTCATTGATGGAGGTGGGGAGGTAAGGCTTATTGATGAAGGGTGGGGAGGGAAGGCTAATTGATGGAGGTGGGGGGGGGGGCAAGGCTCATTGGTGGAGGGTGGGGAGGGAAGGGTCATTCATAGAGGTGGGGAGGGAAGGCTCATTGATGGAGGTGAAGGAGGGAAGGCTCAATGATAGAGGTGGGGAGGGAAGGCTCCTTGATGGAGGTGGGGAGGGAAGGCTCAATGATGGAGGTGGGGAGGGAAGGCTCATTGATGGAGGAGGGAAGGGAAGGCTCATTGATGGAGGTGAGGAGAAAAGGCTCTTTGATGGAGGGTGGGGAGGGAAGGCTCATTGATGGAGGTGGGGAGGTAAGGCTTATTGATGAAGGGTGGGGAGGTAAGGCTCATTGATGGAGGTGGGGGAGAAAAGGCTCTTTGATGGAGGGTGGGGAGAGAAGGCTCAATGATGAAGGTGGGGAGGTAAGGCTTATTGATGAAGGGTGGGGAGGTAAGGGTCATTCACAGAGGTGGGGAGGGAAGGCTCATTGATGGAGGTGGGGAGGGAAGGCTCATTGATGGAGGTGAGGAGAGAAGGCTCTTTGATGGAGGGTGGGGAGAGAAGGCTCAATGATGGAGTTAGGGAGAGAAGGCTCAATGATGGAGGTGGGGAGGGAAGGCTCATTGATGGAGGTGGGGAGGTAAGGCTTATTGATGAAGGGTGGGGAGGGAAGGCTAATTGATGGAGGTGGGGGGGGGGCAAGGCTCATTGGTGGAGGGTGGGGAGGGAAGGGTCATTCATAGAGGTGGGGAGGGAAGGCTCATTGATGGAGGTGGAGGAGGGAAGGCTCATTGATGGAGGTGGGGAGGGAAGGCTCATTGATGGAGGTGGGGAGGGAAGGCTCATTGATGGAGGTGGGGAGGGAAGGCTCAATGATGGAGGTGGGGAGGGAAGGCTCATTGATGGAGGAGGGAAGGGAAGGCTCATTGATGGAGGTGAGGAGAAAAGGCTCTTTGATGGAGGGTGGGGAGAGAAGGCTCAATGATGGAGGTGGGGAGGGAAGGCTCATTGATGGAGGTGGGGAGGTAAGGCTTATTGATGAAGGGTGGGGAGGTAAGGCTCATTGATGGAGGTGGGGGAGAAAAGGCTCTTTGATGGAGGGTGGGGAGAGAAGGCTCAATGATGAAGGTGGGGAGGTAAGGCTTATTGATGAAGGGTGGGGAGGTAAGGCTCATTGGTGGAGGGTGGGGAGGTAAGGGTCATTCATAGAGGTGGGGAGGGAAGGCTCATTGATGGAGGTGGGGAGGGAAGGCTCATTGATGGAGGTGAGGAGAGAAGGCTCTTTGATGGAGGGTGGGGAGAGAAGGCTCAATGATGGAGTTAGGGAGAGAAGGCTCAATGATGGAGGTGGGGAGGGAAGGCTCATTGATGGAGGTGGGGAGGTAAGGCTTATTGATGAAGGGTGGGGAGGTAAGGCTCATTGGTGGAGGGTGGGGAGGGAAGGGTCATTTATAGAGGTGGGGAGGGAAGGCTCATTGATGGTGGTGGGGGAGGGAAGGCTCAATGATGGAGGTGGGGAGGGAAGGCTCATTGATGGAGGTGAGGAGAGAAGGCTCTTTGATGGAGGGTGGGGAGAGAAGGCTCAATGATGGAGTTAGGGAGAGAAGGCTCAATGATGGAGGTGGGGAGGGAAGGCTCATTGATGGAGGTGGGGAGGTAAGGCTTATTGATGAAGGGTGGGGAGGTAAGGCTCATTGGTGGAGGGTGGGGAGGGAAGGGTCATTCATAGAGGTGGGGAGGGAAGGCTCAATGATGGAGGTGGGGAGGGAAGGCTCATTGATGGAGGTGGGGAGGGAAGGCTTATTGATGAAGGGTGGGGAGGTAAGGCTCATTGATGGAGGTGGAGAGGGAAGGCTCTTTGATGGAGGTGGGAAGGGAAGGCTCATTGGTGGAGGTGGAGAGGGAAGGCTCATTGAAGGAGGTGGGGAGGGAAGGCTCATTGATGGAGGTGGGGAGGGAAGGCTCATTGATGGAGGTGGGGGAGGGAAGGCTCATTGATTGAGGTGGGGAGAGAAGGCTTATTGATGAAGGGTGGGGAGGTAAGGCTCATTGATGGAGGTGGGGGAGGGAAGGCTCAATGATGGAGGTGGGGAGAGAAGGCTCAATGATGGAGTTAGGGAGAGAAGGCTCAATGATGAAGGGTGGGGAGGTAAGGCTCATTGATGGAGGTGGGAAGGGAAGGCTCATTGAAGGAGGTGGGGAGGTAAGGCTCATTAATGGAGGTGGGGGTGGGGGAAGCTGGCCCGTGAAAATAAATCCAATAGAGAAGCTACTGGAGCTCAATTTGCTGGAAAAATGAATGCTGGTTCTGATAGAACGGTGTCAGAACACAGAGAACATCATAGTTTGTTGTGTATGGAGCTGTGTAGCCACAGACTGGTCAGGGTGACAATGTTGACCCTTGTCCACAGCCAAAGCACCTATAATGGACACGTGAGCATCAGAACTTGAGCATGGAGCAATGGAAGAAGGTGGCCTGTTCTGATGAATCATGTTTGCTTCTACATCATATGGATGGCCGGGTGGGTGCGCGTCACTTACCTGGGGAAGAGATGGCACCAGGATGCAGTAAGGGAAGAAAACAAGCCAGCTGAGGCAGTGTGATGCTTTGGGCAATGTTCTGGTGGGAAACCTTGGCTCCTGCCATTCATGTGGCTTGACATGTACCACCTACCTAAACATTATTGCTGACCAAGCACACCCTTTCATGGAAACAGTATTCCCGAATGGAAGTGGCCTCTTTTAGCAGGATGATGCACACTGCCACACTGCAAAAATGGTTTGAGGAACACAACAACGCGTTTGAGGTGTTGACTTGGCTTCCAAATTCTCCAGATCTCAAAGGATCTGCCACTGACAGCTTGGTGCTAGATAGATACCACAGCATACCTTCAGAGGTCTAGTGGAGTCCATGCCAGGATGGGTCAGGGCTGTTGTGGTGGCAAAAGGGGGGCCTACTTAGTATTAGGTGGGTGGTCATAGAGTTATGGCTGATCAGTGTAAGTTGAGTGCCCTATGTTCTGTATATTCTGAACAGATTGTTTGCTCACATTCCCAGCAGAAGGAACAAAGTGGGGGGATTGGTACGTTATATGTGTGTACGGGGGAACCAGTACTTTACATACATGTATTTCTAGGGGATTGGTATGGCATATGTATGTAGGTATCATGGGGGGATAGGTACAGTGTGTTTATATACAGTTGTGCTCATAAGTTTACATACCCTGGCAGAATTTATGATTTCTTGCCCATTTTTCAGAGAATATGAATGATAACACAAAAACTTTTCTTTCACTCATGGTTAGTGTTTGGCTGAAGACATTTATTATCAATCAACTTTGTCTACTCTTTTTAAATCATAATGACAACAGAAACTACCCAAATGACCCCGATCAAAAGTTTACATACCCTGGTGAGTTTGGCCTGATAATATGCACACAAGTTGACACAAAGGTGTTTGAATGGCTATTAAAGGTAACCATCCTCATCTGTGATCCGTTTGCTTGTAATTAGTGTGTGTGTATAAAAGGTCAATGAGTTTCTGGACTCCTGACAGACCCTTGCATCTTTCATCCAGTGCTGCACTGGCGTTTCTGGATTCTGAGTCATGGGGAAAGCAAAAGAATTGTGAAAGGATCTGCGGGAAAAGGTAGTTGAACTGTATAAAACAAGAAAGGGATATAAAAAGATATCCAAGGAATTGAGAATGCCAATCAGCAGTGTTCAAACTCTAATCAAGAAGTGGAGAATGAGGGGTTCTGTTGAAACCAAACCACGGTCAGGTAGACCAACTAAAATTTCAGCCACAACTGCCGGAAAAATTGTTTGGAATGCAAAGAAAAACCCACAAATAACTTCAGGTGAAATGCAGGATTCTCTGAAAACATGTGGTGCACATGATAAGGAGGCACTTGAAGAAAGATGGGCTGCATGGTCGAGTCCCCAGAAGACATCCATTACTACGCAAATGCCACAAAGTATCCCACTTACAATACGCCAAACAGCACAGAGACAAGCCGCAAACCTTCTGCCACAAAGTCATTTGGATTGATGAGAGCAAAATTGAGCTTTTTGGCCACAACCATAAACGCTACATTTGGAGAGGAGTCAACAAGGTCTATGATGAAAGGTACACCATTCCTACTGTGAAACACGGAGGTGGATCGCTGGTGTTTTGGGGATGTGTGAGCTACAAAGGCACAGGAAATTTGGTCAAAATTGTTGGCAAGATGAATGCAGTATGTTATCAAAAAATACTGGAGGAACATTTGCATTCATCAGCCAGGAAGCTGCGCATGGGACGTACTTGGACATTCCAACATGACAATCATCCAAAACACAAGGCCAAGTCCACCTGTCATTGGCTACAGCAGAATAAAGTGAAGGTTCTGGAGTGGCCATCTCAGTCTCCTGACCTCATTGAGCCACTCTGGGGAGTGCTTTGTGCACTGGTGCGCAGTCATGTTGGAACAGGAAGGGGAGTATGGAATTGGCCAAAATGTCTTGGTATGCTGACACCTTAAGAGTTCCCAACACTGGAACTAAGGGTCCAAACCCAACCCCTGAAAAACAACCCCCCACCATAACCCCCCCTCCACCAAATGATTTGGACCAGTGCACAAAGCAAGGTCTATAAAGACATGGATGAGCGAGTTCGGGGTGGAGGAACTTGACTGGCCTGCACAGAGTCCTGACCTCAACCCGATAGAACACCTTTGGGATGAATTAGAGCGGAGAACGTGTTCCAGGCCTTCTCATCCAACATCAGTGCCTGACCTCACAAATGTGCTTCTGAAAGAATGGTCAAACATTCCCATAGACACACTCCTAAACCTTGTGGACGGCCTTCCCAGAAGAGTTGAAGCTGTTATAAGTGCAAAGGGTGGAGCCAACTCAATATTGAACCCTACGGACTAAGACTGGGATGCCATTAAAGTTCATGTGTGTGTAAAGGCAGGCGTCCCAATACTTTTGGTAATATATTGTATTATGAGGTATGGGTACAACAGAATATATACACTATGTGTATTATGTGGCTGACAGCAGGAGGCGACCACACAGGTTATTAATTTAGGATTACAAAACATTTCTACTCAGACTTCAAAAAAAAATCCAACAGTTTACTTTAAACGGATTATTGCTGCCATTTCCACCAGAGCTCCTCCACTTCAGCCTTCAATCAGGTCGGGTTCAAAGCGACGGCTGGGGGGTCACACACTGCCAATGGTTTCCGTATGTCTCATTAATGAATCAGTTCCAGGTGGAGGAGAAGTTTCTGAAGATTTTTAAAGTCGACTTGGAATCTCCACTAATCCAATGATATAGGAAATGATCCCGGCCACCACGATCCTCTATCCTCCCTACCGAGTGCCCTTGTCCTGTATACTGACCACTGAGCATCGGCTGCCCTTGTCCTCTATACTGACCACTGAGCATCGGCCGCCCTTGTCCTGTATACTGACCACTGAGCATCGGCCGCCCTTGTCCTGTATACTGACCACTGAGCATCGGCCGCCCTTGTCCTGTATACTGACCACTGAGCATCGGCTGCCCTTGTCCTCTATACTGACCACTGAGCATCGGCCGCCCTTGTCCTGTATACTGACCACTGAGCATCGGCCGCCCTTGTCCTGTATACTGACCACTGAGCATCGGCTGCCCTTGTCCTCTATACTGACCACTGAGCATCGGCCGCCCTTGTCCTGTATACTGACCACTGAGCATCGGCTGCCCTTGTCCTCTATACTGACCACTGAGCATCGGCCGCCCTTGTCCTGTATACTGACCACTGAGCATCGGCTGCCCTTGTCCTCTATACTGACCACTGAGCATCGGCTGCCCTTGTCCTCTATACTGACCACTGAGCATCGGCTGCCCTTGTCCTCTATACTGACCAACAAGCACCAGCCACCCCGGTCCTGTATACTGACCACTGATAATTGGCTGCCCCAGTCCTGTATACTGACTACTGAGCACCAGTCACCCTGGTCCATAATAATGAGAAAAGACCTGACCACCTGGTCCTGTATACTAACCACCAAGCACCTGCCGCCTTAGTCCTGTATACTGAGCACTGGTCACCCTGGTCCTGTATACCGATCACCAACACTGGCTGCCCCAGTCCTATATACTGACCACCAAGTACCGGCCACCCCACTCCTGTATACTGACCACTGAGCACCGACCACCCCGCCGCGCTCCTGTATACTGACCACTGAGCACCGACCACCCCGCTCCTGTATACTGAACACCGAGCACCGACCACCCCCCTCCTGTATACTGACCACCGAGCACCGACCACCCCGCTCCTGTATACTGACCACTGAGCACTGACCACCCCGCTCCTGTATACTGACCACTGAGCACCGACCACCCCGTGGCGCTCCTGTATACTGACCACTGAGCACCGACCACCCCGCTCCTGTATACTGAACACCGAGCACCGACCACCCCGCTCCTGTATACTGACCACTGAGCACCGACCACCCCGCTCCTGTATACTGACCACTGAGCACCGACCACCCCGCTCCTGTATACTGACCACTGAGCATCGGCTGCCCTTGTCCTCTATACTGACCACTGAGCATCGGCTGCCGTTGTCCTCTATACTGACCACTGAGCATCGGCTGCCCTTGTCCTCTATACTGACCACTGAGCATCGGCTGCCCTTGTCCTGTATACTGACCACTGAGCATCGGCTGCCCCTGTCCTGTATACTGACCAACAAGCACCAGCCACCCCGGTCCTGTATACTGACCACTGATAATTGGCTGCCCCAGTCCTGTATACTGACTACTGAGCACCAGTCACCCTGGTCCATAATAATGAGAAAAGACCTGACCACCTGGTCCTGTATACTAACCACCAAGCACCTGCCGCCTTAGTCCTGTATACTGAGCACTGGTCACCCTGGTCCTGTATACCGATCACCAACACTGGCTGCCCCAGTCCTATATACTGACCACCAAGTACCGGCCACCCCACTCCTGTATACTGACCACTGAGCACCGACCACCCCGCCGCGCTCCTGTATACTGACCACTGAGCACCGACCACCCCGCTCCTGTATACTGACCACCGAGCACCGACCACCCCGCTCCTGTATACTGACCACTGAGCACTGACCACCTCGCTCCTGTATACTGACCACTGAGCACCGACCACCCCGTGGCGCTCCTGTATACTGACCACTGAGCACCGACCACCCCGCTCCTGTATACTGAACACCGAGCACCGACCACCCCGCTCCTGTATACTGACCACTGAGCACCGACCACCCCGCTCCTGTATACTGACCACTGAGCACCGACCACCCCGCTCCTGTATACTGACCACTGAGCATCGGCTGCCCTTGTCCTCTATACTGACCACTGAGCATCGGCTGCCGTTGTCCTCTATACTGACCACTGAGCATCGGCTGCCCTTGTCCTCTATACTGACCACTGAGCATCGGCTGCCCTTGTCCTGTATACTGACCACTGAGCATCGGCTGCCCCTGTCCTGTATACTGACCAACAAGCACCAGCCACCCCGGTCCTGTATACTGACCACTGATAATTGGCTGCCCCAGTCCTGTATACTGACTACTGAGCACCAGTCACCCTGGTCCATAATAATGAGAAAAGACCTGACCACCTGGTCCTGTATACTAACCACCAAGCACCTGCCGCCTTAGTCCTGTATACTGAGCACTGGTCACCCTGGTCCTGTATACCGATCACCAACACTGGCTGCCCCAGTCCTATATACTGACCACCAAGTACCGGCCACCCCACTCCTGTATACTGACCACTGAGCACCGACCACCCCGCCGCGCTCCTGTATACTGACCACTGAGAACCGACCACCCCGCTCCTGTATACTGAACACCGAGCACCGACCACCCCGCTCCTGTATACTGACCACTGAGCACCGACCACCCCGCTCCTGTATACTGACCACTGAGCACCGACCACCCCGTGGCGCTCCTGTATACTGACCACTGAGCACCGACCACCCCGCTCCTGTATACTGAACACCGAGCACCGACCACCCCGCTCCTGTATACTGACCACTGAGCACCGACCACCCCGCTCCTGTATACTGACCACTGAGCACCGACCACCCCGCTCCTGTATACTGACCACTGAGCACCGACCACCCCGCTCCTGTATACTGACCACTGAGCACCGACCACCCCGCTCCTGTATACTGAACACCAAGCACTGACCACCCCGCTCCTGTATACTGACCACTGAGCACCGACCACCCCGCTCCTGTATACTGACCACTGAGCACCGACCACCCCGCTCCTGTATACTGACCACTGAGCACCGACCACCCCGCTCCTGTATACTGACCACTGAGCACCGACCACCCCGCTCCTGTATACTGAACACCGAGCACCGACCACCCCGCTCCTGTATACTGACCACTGAGCACCGACCACCCCGCTCCTGTATACTGACCACTGAGCGCCGACCACCTCGCTCCTGTATACTGACCACTGAGCACCGTCCACCCCGCTCCTGTATACTGAACACCGAGCACCGACCACCCCGCTCCTGTATACTGACCACTGAGCACCGACCACCCCGCTCCTGTATACTGACCACTGAGCACCGACCACCCCGCTCCTGTATACTGACCACTGAGCACCGGCCACCCCGCTCCTGTATACTGAACACCGAGCACCGACCACCCCGCTCCTGTATACTGAACACCAAGCACCGACCACCCCGCTCCTGTATACTGACCACTGAGCACCGACCACCTCGCTCCTGTATACTGACCACTGAGCACCGACCACCCCGCTCCTGTATACTGACCACTGAGCACCGACCACCCCGCTCCTGTATACTGAGCACCGACCACCCCGCTCCTGTATACTGACCACTGAGCACCGACCACCCCGCTCCTGTATACTGACCACTGAACACCGACCACCCCGCTCCTGTATACTGACCACTGAACACCCACCACCCCGCTCCTGTATACTGACCACTGAGCACCGACCACCCCGCTCCTGTATACTGACCACTGAGCACCGACCACCCCGGTCCGGTATACTGACCACTGAGCACCGGCCACCCAGCTCCTGTATACTGACCACTGAGCACCGACCACCCAGCTCCTGTATACTGACCACTGAGCACCGACCACCCCGCTCCTGTATGCTGAACACCGACCACCCCGCTCCTGTATACTGACCACTGAGCACCGGCCACCCAGCTCCTGTATACTGACCACTGAGCACCGACCACCCCGCTCCTGTATACTGACCACTGAGCACCGGCCACCCAGCTCCTGTATACTGACCACTGAGCACCGGCCACCCCGCTCCTGTATACTGACCACTGAGCACCGGCCACCCCGCTCCTGTATACTGACCACTGAGCACCGGCCACCCAGCTCCTGTATACTGACCACTGAACACCCACCACCCAGCTCCTGTATACTGACCACTGAGCACCGGCCACCCCGCTCCTGTATACTGACCACTGAGCACCGGCCACCCCGCTCCTGTATACTGACCACTGAGCACCAGCCTCCCTGATTCTGTATAGTAAGCACCGGCTGTCTGTTCTGAGAAGTCCGAAATCTGTCAGACAGTTATCTGTCCGTCAAAAATATTTTTTCATTTTTATCATTATCTGCTTTATTTTCAACTCTCACAATCCCTGACCCGTCATATGACATGGCCCTTTAACAAACACAATCCAAGAAACACATGATCCATAATAGGAATGAAGAGTCTGGCCAAAGAGCTTACATTCTAAAAGTGAGAAAATAAAAGGACTCAGAGGACATTACAGCAGTGTGATGATGGAGGAAATATAGAAGACACAAATGAATGGAACTCCACATTCATTATTACAGCATGAAATGTATTCCTATTGATATAAAGAGTGTAAGTACCTGGTATCAGCCCCTGTACAGCAGAGCTCAGAAAGTAGAGGGAGAAAAGCAGCACAAGGAGCCAATCAGTTAATGTGCTGACTAGAAGCACGCTGGTAGGAGAAGAGAGTGACAGGGAGATGAGCTCATCACTGTACTGCTTCTCCTTTCACTGTCCAATAAGAGGCTGGGGCAGGTCCGGGACGGTAGAGGCTCAGAGGAGGTGTGTTGAACGATGTTGGCCATCAGACTGAGGACATCTAGTGGTGAAAATGACCCACTCTCCAGGCAGGCATGCCCAAATCACACCCACTTCGCAGGTTGGTCCCGCCCAGACTACACCTTTAGCCACTTGAAGACCAGGCCTTTTCCGGAACTTTTTGTTTACGAGTTTAAATTTGTATTTTTTACTAGAAAATCACTTAGAACCCCAAAAGATTATATATATATATATATATATATATATATATATATATATATATATATATATATATATATATATATATATATATATAAAAATAAATATATATATATTAGCAGAGACCCTAGAGAATAAAATGACGATTGTTGCAACATTTTAACATTTTATGTCACACGTATTTGCGCAATTTTTTTTTGGAAAAAATACAAAATTTTACAAACAACATTTTTTCCCCACAAATAGAGCTTTCTTTTGGTGGTATTTGATCGCCGCTGCAGTTTTTATTTACTATAAACAAAAAAAGAGCGACAATTTTGAAAAAAAAACACAATATTTTGTACTTTATCCTATAATAAATATCCTCATTTTTTTTTTTTTAAAAAAAGCTAATTTTTTCTCAGTTTTAGGCCGATACGTATTCTTCGACATATTTTTGGTGAAAAAAAAAATCGCAATAAGCGTATATTGATTGGTTTGCGCAAAAGTTATAGCGTCTACAAAATAGGGGATATTTTTATGGCATTTTTATTATTATTTATTTTTTTACTAGTAAAGGCGGCGATCTGCGATTTTTATCCGGACCGAGACATTGTGGCGGACACATTGGACACTTTTGACACATTTTTGGGACTTGGCATTTATACAGAGATCAGTGCTATAAAAATGCATGGATTACTGTAAAAATTTCACTGGCAGGGAAGGGGATACCACTAGGGGACGATCAAGAGGTTAATTGTGTTCCCTAGTGTGTGTTTCTAACTGAAGGGGGAGGGGACTGACCTAGAGGAAGTGACGGATCGTGATTCCTAGCTATTAGGAATCCTAGCACGATCTGTCACTCCTCACAGAACAGGGATTTGTGTGTTTACATACACACGTCCCTGTTCTGCCTCTCGTGCTCGCGATCACTCGTGGCTGGCGGTCGCCGCGACCGTCGGCCACGAGCATCAGCACCCCTGCAGTGCGGCGGGGCGCGTGCGCCTGCTATCCCGATCCCGCGAGCTACGATGGCTTGCGGGATCGTGCCGACCTGCCGCAGTATAATGACAGCGGCTGGTCTGCAAGCGGTTAAATATCTCTATAGGCGACCCTTTAAAAATTGTTACAGGTTACCTGGTTAGAGTTACAGAGGAGATCTAGTGCTAGAATTATTGGTCTCGCTCTAACGATCGCGGCGATACCTCACATGTGGGGTTTGAACACCATTTACATATGTGGGTGCGACTTACGTATGCGATCGCTTCTGTGTGTGAGCTCGGGGCGCTTTACATTTTTTTTTCTTATTTATTTTGCTTTTTATTTTTTATTTTTACACTGTCCCTTTAATTTTTTTTTTGATCACTTTTATTCCTATTACAAGGAATGTAAATATCCCTTGTAATAGAAATAAGCACAACAGGTCCTCTTTATTGAGAAATCTGGGGTCAAAAATACCCCAGATCTCTCATTTACCTTTAAAAGCAAAAAAAAACAAACAAAAAAAAGTAATTTTGCCCTTAAGAGAGGTAAAAAACATAATCTCTTTAAGGTCAGAAGGCGGAAGTGACGTTGCTCCAGTCCTCCAAGGGCATAGAGACAAGTAGGGGCCTCACTCTCCTTCCTGCCCAGGCATGTGACACATCTGATCGGGTCGGTCAGGTCACGGCTCACGGATGGGACCCACCAACCGCCCCCCCCCCCCCCCCATCGGTTGGCTGGGTCACCGGGGTTAAGGGCAGCACCCCCTCCCCCAGTCAGTAGTCAGGAGCCCCACACTTACCCCATCTCGTTGGGCAGTGCCCCGGGCAGCGGCTTCTCTCCGAGCCCACCAGCGGCTGCTTTCTCGGTTCCCCTGCATCTCCTCCCTAATCCTTCTGGCGGCCAATCCGATTCTCCTTTCAGCCTATTGGGTGACAGGTCTCAGGACCCGCTTCCTGATTGGCCAAGAGGAGAATCAGTGTTACAATAGTGAATATTCAGTCGCTATTGTCACACAAATGGGTGGGCTTTGGGCACAGTGCTCTGCACCCCGAGCCCACTCTTTTTTAAGCCAATTAGAGCCTCAGGCTCTAATCACGTGCTTCAAAAAATAAAAAAAAACCCTGATTGGAATCCATGAGTCCGGCGTCCTGCATGTAGATCGGGAGGGCCGGACGCATGTATGGGGGGGGCGCCACTGGTAAGCTCGGAGATGACTGGGAAGCAGCGGGAGGGGGGGCACCTCTTCTGCTACCTATCAAAGCGGTCCCGTGGCGAATCAGCTGCTGGGACCACTTTTATTAGACGTAGAATTGCCCGCAGTACAAACAAAATACAGCGGTTATGCCATAACAATGTTATTTAGCGTCAAAGTAACAACGTAAATGTACTGTGGGCGGTCTTGAAGTTGCTTGCAGGGACTGCCCACCGAATCTGCTGTTTGGGGTGGTGTCCCATCCTGATCCTACCATTAGATATGCGGGGACTGCCCACACCACACCCACCGTCTGGATTGGCCCCGCCTTTAATTATAGGGGGGGGGCGCCTACTCATGGCAGCAATCCCCCCACAATAAATGCCATTCCTAAATGACTGCAGAAACTCATAAAAGGTTGATGCTGTGATGCCAGGACATGGCCCCCGGACACGCTGTCATCGGGACAGTCCCAGAAAATCCGGGACTGTTGCCATCTAAGGTGACTCCCTTGGACGGTAACTGCGAAAAAATCCAGTTTTTAAAAATTAGGAAAATATCTGACCATTGGAGATGAATTGTCCTCACTGTATTTCATCATCCTTCTCCCTGCTCATTATTACATATAAAAGACCCCCAATGTGAGATGATGGTGAACATTGAGCAGAACATGGACTGGGATCCCTCAATTCATATGGATACAATCCCCATCTATATTTAGACAGAATACTCAATGTGACCTCTATACATGTATTAATGTCATAGCCGAGAGATGGAGAATGTGCTGACAATGAGACATTTCACCATAGAAAACCTCCATCTGTCATATTATAGGAATCTATTACTGATCAATTGTAGATCGAGATTCCAGACATATACTGCAGAGCGCGGACCCACATCCAATTGTGTAGAGCAAAAAAAAGAAGCAAAAAGAAAAATAGAAAACTGACTTTTAAGGTTGCCACTATAATCCCAATAGGAAAAGAAAGGGTCTGACGTTATAGTAAAATATCAAAATGTGTTATAACCCATTAAAAACCATGTAAAAAGGGAGAGTACATAGACATGTCTGATTGGTGCAATGCCCCCATATAAATAGGATAAGCTGAACCTATAGGAGATGGCCGATAGAATATTACCAGTGTAGTCTGAGAAGCTCCCTTCTGACCGAGCTACCGGATTCGCAGTGCCAGCGCCAATGGATCACTACGCGTTTCGCCAATAGCATCTTCAGGACATCCTATTGGTACGTGACTAGAAAAGCCTCCAGGGAACTCAAGGCATCCAATTCGTGGCACAGTGCACCATGGAGAAAAAAAGGTGGGGAGGAAGGAAAAGTGGGACCGCCCCCTACAAAATATAAAAAGAAACACACCGATTTTGTGTTTCTTCCATTTGCGAATAATCGCACCAACCGTTGTCACCCTCTCACCAAGCTGCTTGGCGAGGGTCTTGTAGCCCATTCCAGCCTTGTGTAAGTCTACAATCTTGTCCCCGACATCCTTGGACAGCTCTTTGGTCTTGGCCATGGTGGAGAGATTGGAATCTGATTGCTTCTGTGGACAGGTGTCTTTTATACAGGTAACAAGCTGAGATTAGGAGCACTCCCTTTAAGAGAGACAGAGAGTGCTCCTAATCTCAGCTCGTTACCTGTATAGAAGACACCTGAGAGCCAAAAATCTTGCTGATTGATAGGGGATCAAATACTTATTTCCCTCATTAAAATGCAAATCAATTTATAACTTTTTTGAAATGCGTTTTTCTGGATATTTTTGTTGTTATTCTGTCTCTCGCTGTTATAATAAACCGACCATTAAAATTATAGACCGATCGTTTCTTTGTCAGTGGGGCAAACGTACAAAATCAGCAGGGGATCAAATACTTTTTTCCCTCACTATAAATTCCAATAAGCATTTTGCTTCCCATTGTACAGGGCTGCTACAAACACCCCTCCACTCCCTATATGGGGCTACATAGGGGACTAACATTGATTAATATCACCGGGCAGCATTGAGCAGAGAGCAGTGACTCAAAGAAGCCCAATCAAAGGCTACATAATTCACTGCTCAGACTGCTTACATCAGATGAAAAGTAAAATATGATTGGCTGAACAGGTTGCCGTAGGTTACCCTTTGTCTTAGCAAATGAAACCTAAATAATAAGACCACTTGAGAAAGCAGAGAATTGCAGCATTTCCCTTTTCCCCCCACAAGGGGGCAGAATAGCTGCATTATTCAGGAATGGCTTTAAAGGATCCTCCAGGAAGGGCTGTGTGTGTTTTATTCATAGGAAGGTGCATTATTCTGTTTCATGAATATTTCCAGCAGAAAACTAGGACAGAGACTTATAGGAAGTTTGCTGGGCTTTACATCGCCCAAGGAAAAATCTTCTGGATCTATAGGAGCAGGAAGAGAGGGAGAAGGGCGATGCCTGGTGTACTGAGCTTTGGTTGGGGCAATTAGTGAGCATTGAGGGTAAATCTACAATGGAAACATTGGAAGTATTTATTGGCATTGGGGCAGCAAGAATCTTCCACCCAATTTTTCTACAAATGTTTGCCACTTACAAGAGACATGGAGGGGGCAATGCAATGGGTGTGTTATACTGGGGGGGCTCGTTCACACTTGTGTGTTGTTGCAATATGGCCTTAAATGCATGCAATAACGTGTGTTACCCCAATGCATGGCAACACACCTTCTCCGTGTGCTGCAATTGTATTTATTGTGAATGGCACCCCAAAGGATCGTCCTATCTGCAGGGCTGCTGTTAGAAATCATGGGGCCCCCTACAGCCTAACTGACAGGGCCCCTGACCGGAAGATGACTGAGGACATAGATTTATTAGTGCCTTTCTCTGCAGCCTCAGCTGCACAGATGAATATATTGGAAGCGCTCTAAAGCTTCTTGCTCATTCACACACGGAAGCATAGAAAAACACTGTTTACTATGCTTCAGTGATGAATGGACACAGGAGAGATCGGTACCGATATCTGATTGTGTTCATTCAGGAAAGTCAGGGGCTAATAAACTATATATTTACTGGTCCCTTCCCCCCGCTCTCCATCCAGAAACATCCCCCTGTGTGCCCGCAGCAGCTGCTGGCAGTAGAGGAGGGAAGCCGGCAGCGCTGCCTGGGGGAAAGGGGCACACAGCGGGGCCCATACAGGAGATTGAAGGGGGGCATGCGCTAGAACCATTCCCCCTGCAGTGCAGCTGGAGGGAGAAAGGAGGAGAAGCCGGCAGCGCTGCAGGAGGGAGGCAGAAGAGGATCAGTGTCTGCAATAAGACAGTACAGCCGACCTCCTGCTCAGCAGATGCCTGGGGCCCCCGTTTTTGAACTGATGGGGCCCCGGGCCCAGTACAGGAGGGCTGGCTGTACTGCCTTATCAGCGGCCCTGCCTTTCTGGGAACTTGCCAGAATGGACCCAGCATTGATAGAATTTCGAAATTGGTTGCTGGATCATTACTGGAATAATGATCTGCAATGTTTGTAAACATTGCACACTGCACTCTGCATTCATTGGCTTCCAGGAGAGGAGGGGAAGAGGGTGGGGTGCTGTGCAGGAGAAAAAGTGGATTTAAAGAGGTGCTAGGGAGATGGCATTTTCAGCCACCCTCTGAAAAGCAATCCCCTGCAATCTATTTCAGAGGGGCAGCGAGGATTGCAATTAATGTTAATGAGCCCTTCACTGGATGAAACAAGTGGTCACAGGATGAGAGGAGCGGTCGCTGGCAGCGCAGATAAGGAGGAGCAGTCGCTGGGTGGCGTAGGATGGGCGGAGTGGTCCACTTTTGGGGCACTGAATGAGAGGAGGAGTCACTGAGTGGCCTCAGATAAGAGGAGCTGTCACTAGGGGCCCGTCACTGAGCTGCATAAGTTAAGAGGAGCGGTTACTGGGGGGGGGGGGGGCAGTGTTGATGAGAGGAATGGTCACTGGGGGGGGCTAGATGAGAGGAGAAATAAATGAGCAGTGTGGAATGAGAGGAGTGGGTCACTGGTGCTGGATTAGAGGAGCAGTCACTAAGTGGTGCCGGTTACTGGAGCCCTCACTGGGCGGTGTAGAATAAGTGAAGCAGTCCATGGGCAGAGCAGAAAAGAGAAGTAGTCACTGAGCGGCGCAGAATGAGAGGAGTCATGAATGGGTGAGAGGATCCCTCACTGGGAAGCACAGGATAAGAGAAGCAGTCAATAGGTGGCGCGGGATGAGAGCAGGGGTCACTGGGTGGTGCAGGATAAAAGGAGTGGTCATTGGGTGGCCCAGGATAAGAGGAGCGGCCACTGGACGGTGAAGAATAGAATAAGTGGTCACTGGGCAATGCAGGTTAAGAGAACCCATCACTGGGTAGTGCAGGATAAGAGGAGTGGTCACTGGGGGCGTAGGATAAGAGGAAAAGCCACTGTGTGGCACAGAATATGATGAGTGGCCGGCAGTGCAGGGCAGTCACTAGGTGACACAGAATAAGAGTAGAGGTCACTGGGGGGGGGGGCGCAGGATAAGAGGAGAGGTCACTGGGGGGCGCAGGATAAGAGGAGCGGTCACTGGGGGGTGCAGGTTTAGAGAAGTGGTCACTGAAGGGGGCGTAGGAGAGATGAGCGGTCACTGAGGGGGGTAGGATAGGAGGAACGGTCTTTGGGACACGCAGAATAAGAGACATGGTCACAGGGTGTTGCAGGATAAGAGGAGCGGTCTCCAGGTGACACAGAATAAGAGGAGTGGTCACTGGGTGGCGCAGGATAAGAGGAGTGGTAACTGGGGTGCGTAGGATAGGAGGGTTGGTTATTGGGAGGCATAAGATAAGAGAGGGGTTACTGGGCATTGCATGATAAGAGGAGCAGTCGCTTGATAGCGCAGGATAGAGGAGCAGTAACTGGGTAATGCAGAATAAGAGGAGTGGTCACTGAGGGGCGCAGGATAAGCGGAGCAGTCACTTAAGGGTGCGAGGATAAGAGGAGCAATCACTGAGGGGCGCAGTATAAGAGGAGCAGTCACTGAGGGGCGCAGGATAAGAGGAGCAGTCACTGAGGGGCGCAGGATAAGAGGAGCAGTCACTGAGGGGTGCAGGATAAGAGGAGCAGTCACTAGGTGATGCAGGATAATAGGAGCGTTCACTGAGGGGCCAGGATAAGAGGAGCAGTCACTGAGGGGCACAGGATAAGAGTAGCAGTCTCTGAGGGCTGCAGGATAGGATAAGAGGAGCAGTCACTGAGGGGCGCAGGATAAGAGGAGCAGTCACTGAGGGGCGCAGGATAAGAGGAGCAGTCACTGAGGGGCGCAGGACTAAGAGGAGCAGTCACTAGGTGGATGCAGGATAATAAGAGCGGTCACTGGACAGCGCAGGATAAGAGGAGTGGTCACTGAGGGGTGTAAGGATAAGAGGAGTGGTCACTGGGGGCACAGAATAAGAGGGGTGGTCACTGAGGGGAGTAGGATAAGAGGATCTTTGGAGGGCGCAGAATAAGAGAAGTGGTCACAGGGTGTTGCAGGATAAGAGGAGTAGTCACTGGGGGGAGTAGGGTAAGAGGAGTGCTCAATTGGAGGCGTAGGATAAGAGGAGTGCTCAATGGGAGGCGTAGGATAAGAGGAGTGCTCAATGGGAGGCGTAGGATAAGAGGAGTGCTCAATGGGAGCGTAGGATAAGAGGAGTGCTCAATGGGAGGCGTAGGATAAGAGGAGTGCTCAATGGGAGGCGTAGGATAAGAAGAGTGCTCAATGGAGGCGTAGGATAAGAGGAGTGCTCAATGGGAAGCGTAGGATAAGAGGAGTGCTCAATGGGAGGCGTAGGATAAGAGGAGTGCTCAATGGAGGCGTAGGATAAGAGGAGTGCTCAATGGGAGGCGTAGGATAAGAGGAGTGCTCAATGGGAGGCGTAGGATAAGAGGAGTGCTCAATGGGAGGCGTAGGATAAGAGGAGTGCTCAATGGGAGGCATAGGATAAGAAGAGTGGTCACTGAGGGGCGCAGGATAAGAGGGAGCAGTCAGTAGGTGACGCAGGATAATAGGTGCGGTCACTGGGGGAGGGGGGGGCACTGGATGAGAGGGGTGATCATTTGCAGGCCTTGGATGAGAGGAGCGTCACTGGGGGGGCCCTCGGATGACAGGAGCCATCATAGAGCCAGCAGCAGAGATGAAGTAAGAAGCTCTTGTCTACTAGGTAAGTACCAGCTGGCATTGGCCTAGGAACTTTATTCAGTAATAAAATTGACATTTACTCATTACTGACTGCAGGATATTCGGGATTCTGAGATTGACGGATCTCAAGAGATCTAAAGCCACAGACTTAATGGAATGTGCTGTACAGGAGGTCATTCCTGAACCTTCCATGTCAGCCAAGAAGATCGGAGAGATTTTCGGCACTTTGTTTCCTTATCTAAAATGTAAAAAATCTTGGCCAGCATTAAAAAGAACAAATTGCTTTTTTGACTGTAAGTTATACAGAATCTCACAAAAGTCAGTACACCCCTAACATTTTTGTAAATCTTTTCTTCTATCTTTTCTATGTGACAACACTGAAGAAATGACAACTTGTTTACAATGTAAAGTAGTGAGTGTACAGCTTGTATAACAGTGTAAATTTGCTGTCCCCTCAAAATAACTCAACACACAGCCATTAATGTCTAAACCGCTGGCAACAAAAGTCAGTACACCCCTAAGTGAAAATGTCCAAATCGGGCCCAAAGTGTCAATATTTTGTGTGGCCACCATTATTTGCCAGCACTGCCTTAACCCTCTTGGGCATGGAGATCACCAGAGCTTCACAGGTTGTCACCGGAGTCCTCTTCCCCCTCCTCCATGATGACATCACAGAGCTGGTGGATGTTAGAGACCTTGCGCTCCTCCACCTTCCGTTTGAGGATGTCCCACAGATGATCAATAGGGTTTAGGTCTGGAGACATGCTTGGCCAGTCCATCACCTTTACCCTCAGCTTCTTTGGCAAGGCAGTGGTCATCTTGGAGGTGTGTTTGGGGTGGTTATCATGTTGGAATACTGCCCTGCGGCCCAGTCTCTGAAGGGAGGGGATCATGCTCTGCTTCAGTAGGTCACAGTACATGTTGGCATTCATGGTTCCCTCAATGATCTGTAGCTCCCCAGTGCCGGCAGCACTCATACAGCCCCAGACCATGACACTCCCACCACCATGCTTGACTGTAGAGACACACTTGTCTTTGTCCTCCTCACCTGGTTGCCCCCACACACGCTTGTCACCATCTGAACCAAATAAGTTTATCTTGGTCTCATCAGACCACAGGACATGGTTCAGTAATCCATGTCCTTAGTCTGCTTGTCTTCAGCAAACTGTTTGTGGTCTTTCTTGTGCATCATCTTTAGAAGAGGCTTCCTTCTGGGACGACAGCCATGCAGACCAATTTGATGCAGTGTGCGGCGTATGGTCTGAGCACTGACAGGCTGACCCCCCACCCCTACAACCCTCTGCAACAATGCTGGCAGCACTCATACGTCTATTTCCCAAAGCCTGGAACTCAACCTCTGGGAACTCAACTTCTTTGGTGGACCATGGCGAGGCCTGTTCTGAGGGGAACCTGTCCTGTTATACCTCTGTATGGTCTTGGCCACCATGCTGCAGCTCAGTTTCAGGGTCTTGGCAATCTTCTTATAGCCTAGGCCATCTTTATGTAGAGCAACAATTCTTTTTTTCAGATCCTCAGAGAGTTCTTTGCCATGAGGTGCCATGTTGAACTTCCAGTGACCAGTATGTGAGAGTGAGAGCGATAACACTAAATTTAACACACCTACTCCCCATTCACCCCTGAGACCTTGTAACACTAACAAGTCACATGACACCGGGGGAGGGAAAATGGCTAATTGGGCCCAATTTTGACATTTTCACTTAGGGGTGTACTCACTTTTGTTGCCAGCGGTTTAGACATTAATGGCTGTGTGTTGAGTTATTTGAGGGGACAGCAAATTTACACTGTTATACAAGCTGTACACTCACTACTTTACATTGTAGCAAAGTGTCATTTCTTCAGTGTTGTCACATGAAAAGATAGAATAAAACATTTACAAAAATGTGAGGGGTGTACTCACTTTTGTGAGATACTGTATATGTCACCCAAAGCTAGACTGCATCCAGAATTGTGAGGAATGGTTCCATCCTTCGAACTAAATGGTGATATAAAGTGAGAGCTTTTATGTCATTCCACAATTTAGTATGTCATTCTGTTTTACAGTATATTATATTACAATATTTATTGTAATCTACAACATATCTGCAACATATTAAAATGTATCTTTTTAGATAGATTTGTATTATTATTTATGTTATTTAGTTTTTCATCCCTGATGGAGGGGGGTGTTGAGTCGCTGAACGCGTTGCCTGGTGATCTAATGTGCAAATAAAAATCTACACGGTATCTCTGGTGCTCTCATCCTCTTCACATTCTTTAGACCAGGGGTCCCCAACCCCTGGGCCACGGTCCGGTACCAGTCCGTGGCCTATTGATGACTGGATTACCCGGCAGGAGATGGGCCGCGACCGCGGTGCGGACAGGACTATTACAGACCACAGTCGCCACTCACCTCCTGCTGTGTAACCGTGTCACTTAGCCTGTATGTCCTCTACCGCCCCCCTCGCCCTGCCTGACCACCAATGTCATACTATTAGCAGGGCAGGGGGCAGGAGCAACTGGAGATCTGCACAGAGAGCAGGAGTCTTTTTTATATTAACAAGTGTGTAATCATCCCTTATTAACATGAAAAGTTGGGCAGCTCCTGCCCTCCGTCCAGATCTGCAGCTCCTTCCACCCCCAGCCCTGCTGAGAGGGATGACGTCAGGAGATGCGGGAGGGACACACGGGCCGATAACTGCCTCTGCCCTGCCAAAGGTAGGACTGTGCAGGGGTGGTAGAGATTTAAAGGGGTCACTGTGATGGGGAAAGAGGGGGCCATGACTGTAAGGGGCACTGTGATGGGGAGCTGTGATGTAAAGGGACACTGTGATATAAAGGGTAAGGGAGACTGAACTGTAAAGGGGCACTGTGATGTGAAGGGTAAAGGAGACTGAACTGTAAAGGGGCACTGTGATGTGAATGGTAAAGGAGACTGAACTGTAAAGGGGCACTGTGATGTGAAGGGTAAAGGAGACTGAACTGTAAAGGGGCACTGTGATGTGAAGGGAACTGAGGACACTGTGGGACAGCTTTAAAGGGACAACTATGATGTAAAGGGGACTGTGAAACACTACACTGATAAAGGGGGGACTGTGCTGTAAAGGGGGGTCCCTGGAAAAAATTGGCTGCCAATAAACTGGTCTAAAAATCTGGTCCCTCCTTTTTTTGGGTCCTCTACCATCACACCTTTTGCCTGACAAGAATTGAGGGATATCTCCAACAATAGGTAACTTGATTATAAGGAGAACCTAAAAGAGGCTTCAATCTTCCCAGTTGGCCTTCATGATGAATTCTGTACACAGCTCTTAAAAACATACAGAAATTAGCAGTGGTATTGCCCGGGACAACATTACCAGCGGGCAAATTTGTCAAAAATAACACACTATACGGCCAAGTTTATGGACACCCGACCATTTTATTATCACCAAACGTATGTGGCACCCTCTTCTCAATGATGGAGTTCAGGTGTCTCCAGTAAAGAGTACTGGAAATAGTACATCAAACAAAATCATTGTAGACAATTGTACTCTTCCAACCTTTGGTTTGGTGAAGACCGTTTTCTGTTCCGACATGGTTTGACCAGTTTGGCGAGGGGGAGCTCGAGTGCCCTGCACAGAGCCCTGACCTCAACCCTACTGAACACCTTTGGGATAAATTGGAACGCTGATGGTGAGCCAGGTCTTCTCATCCAACGTTAGTACCTGACTTCACAAAATGGGAACACGTTTTCAGAGAAAGTCTTCCCAGAAGAGTGAAGGATGTTATAGCCGCAAAGTGAGCCCAACTCCATAATAATGGCCATGGCGGGGGGGGGGGGGGGGGCAACTCCATATTAATAGCCACAGTGGAGGACAACTCCATATTAATGGACATGGTGGGGGGATTCTGTATATTTTAATGGCCATGGGGATGGGGGG
>JBBDGP010004101.1:75000-76674 GCA_037952835.1 Lithobates septentrionalis | reverse complement strand
CAAAAATGCCAGGACAGTACAAATATCCCCCAATTGACCTTTTTTGGAAAGTGTACAATCCAAGGTCTTTAGTAAGAGGCATGGCGGGTTTTTTAAGTTGTCATTTTTTGTCATAATTTTTTTTTAAGAAAAATGTTCTTTTTTACATACTGTCACCAGTACAGTGCAGCATCATATAAATGGTATGGTGGTGATCAGGGACACTGACTAGTAACAGTACGAAAAAAAAAAATGTAATAAAAAATAAAATAATAAAATAAAATTGAATAAAATCACATTTTTTTTTACATACTGTCACCAGTGCAGTACAGTGTCATCATATAACTGGTGAGGTGGTGATCAGGGAGACTGGTGACAGTACGAAAAAAAATGTACTAAATAATAAAATAAAATTTAAAAAAATTACTTTTTTTTTTTTACATACTGTCACCAGTGCAGTACAGCATCATCATATAACTGGTGAGGTGATGATCAGGGAGACTGGTGACGGGTGTCCCCAGTGGAGTGCCTCCTTACATTTCAGGTGTCCCCAGCGGAGTGCTTCCTTACATCTCAGGTGTCCCCAGCGGAGTGTTTCCTTACATCTCAGGTGTCCCCAGCGGAGTGTTTCCTTACATCTCAGGTGTCCCGAGCGGAGTGTTTCCTTACATCTCAGGTGTCCCCAGCGGAGTGTTTCCTTACATCTCAGGTGTCACTGTCCCCAGCCAGTGGAGTGCTTCCTTACATCTCTGGCGTCCCCAGCGGAGTGTTTCCTTACATCTCAGGTGTCCCCAGCGGAGTGCTTCCTTACATCTCAGGTGTCCCCAGCGGAGTGCTTCCTTACATCTCAGGTGTCCCCAGCGGAGTGTTTCCTTACATCTCTGGTGTCCCCAGCTGAGTGTTTCCTTACATCTCAGGTGTCCCCAGCGGAGTGTTTCCAGACATCTCAGGTGTCACTGACCCCAGCCAGCGGAGTGCTTGCTTACATCTCAGGTGTCCCCAGTGGAGTGTTTCCTTACATCTCAGGTGTCCCCAGCGGAGTATTTCCTTACATCTCAGGTGTCCCCAGCGGAGTGTTTCCAGACATCTCAGGTGTCACTGACCACAGCCAGCGGAGTGCTTGCTTACATCTCAGGTGTCCCCAGTGGAGTGTTTCCTTACATCTCAGGTGTCCCCAGTGGAGTGTTTCCTTACATCTCAGGTGTCCCCAGCGGAGTATTTCCTTACATCTCAGGTGTCCCCAGCGGAGTGTTTCCTTACATCTCAGGTGTCCCCAGCGGAGTGTTTCCTTACATCTCAGGTGTCCCCAGCGGAGTGTTTCCTTACATCTCAGGTGTCCCCAGCGGAGTGTTTCCTTACATCTCAGGTGTCCCCAGCGGAGTGTTTCCTTACATCTCAGGTGTCCCCATCGGAGTGTTTCCTTACATCTCAGGTCTCACTGTCCCCAGCCAGCAGAGTGTTTCCTTACATCTCAGGTGTCCCCAGCGGAGTGTTTCCTTACATCTCAGGTGTCCCCAGTGGAGTGCTTCCTTACATCTCAGGTGTCCCCAGCGGAGTGCTTCCTTACATCTCAGGTGTCCCCAGTGGAGTGTTTCCTTACATCTCAGGTGTCCCCAGCGGAGTGCTTCCTTACATCTCAGGTGTCCCCAGCGGAGTGCTTCCTTACATCTCAGGTGTCCCCAGCGGAGTGCTTCC
>JBBDGP010004101.1:0-70000 GCA_037952835.1 Lithobates septentrionalis | reverse complement strand
CGACAGAGAGATGAGCTCATGCACCTGCTGCTTCTCCTTTCACTGTCCAGTCACAGGCTGTAAGCGACATTACTGAACTGCAGCAGAGAAACAAAAAATCAGGGCCGTGCTGTGTGTGGCAGAGCAGTGTAAATCTCAGGACTGGATGGATAGAAATATAACTCCTTTGGCAGGTAAAACAGTTCCCATATATGTATAATATAATCGTTGTTTTAGCTGCTTGCCTGACTTGGTTTTTCCATATAAGCATTCCATATAACCATATAACCATTGAACCTGTTATCAACTCTGAGACCCTTTGTAATGTTTTTTTTGTTTTTTATTATATATATACTGTATATTATATTTTAATACATTATATTGTGTTATATTTTATATCTGTTTATGCCTGCAATCCCGCCAGTGTTTCCCGGGCTTACCGTTTTTATCAGCGAAACGATCCAATGGAGCAGCTGCCTGGTCAGATCACCTTTTGATTGCCTCTCTGGCCTTGGAGGACCGAAACGATGTCAAGACAGAAGTAAGCAAATTTTTTTTTTTTAAAGCAAAAGATCAAATTTGTTTTTCTTTTACATCACTTCCGGTCCATGCTGGAAGAAAAAATAAATAAATAAATAATTTTTATATATATATATATATATATATATATATATATATATACAGTGGCTTGCGAAAGTATTCGGCCCCCTTGAACTTTTCAACCTTTTGCCACATTTCAGGCTTCAAACATAAAGATATAAAATTTTTATTTTTTGTGAAGAATCACCAACAAGTGGGACACAATTGTGAAGTGGAACGAAATCTATTGGATTGTTGAAACTTTTTGAACTAATAAAAAATGAAAAGTGGGGCGTGCAAAATTATTTGGCCCCCTTGCGTTAATACTTTGTAGAGCCACCTTTTGCTGCGATTACAGCTGCAAGTCGCTTGGGATATGTCTCTATCAGTTTTGCACATCGAGAGACTGAAATTCTTGCCCATTCTTCCTTGCAAAACAGCTCGAGCTCAGTGAGGTTGGATGGAGAGCGTTTGTGAACAGCAGTTTTCAGCTCTTTCCACAGATTCTCGAGTGGATTCAGGTCTGGACTTTGACTTGGCCATTCTAACACCTGGATACGTTTATTTGTGAACCATTCCTTTGTAGATGTTGCTGTATGTTTGGGATCATTGTCTTGTTGGAAGATAAATCTCCGTCCCAGTTTCAGGTCTTTTGCAGACTCCAACAGGTTTTCATCCAGAATGGTCCTGTATTTGGCTACATCCACCTTCCCCTCAATTTTAACCATCTTCCCTGTCCCTGCTGAAGAAAAGCAGGCCCAAACCATGATGCTGCCACCACCATGTTTCACGGTGGGGATGGTGTGTTGAGTGTGATGAGCTGTTTTGCTTTTACGCCAAACATATAGTTTTGCATTGTGGCCAAAAAGTTCGATTTTGGTTTCATCGGACCAGAGCACCTTCTTCCACATGTTTGGTGTGTCTCCCAGGTGGCTTGTGGCAAACTTTAGACGAGACTTTTTATGGATATCTTTGAGAAATGGCTTTCTTCTTGCCACTCTTCCATAAAGGCCAGATTTGTGCAGTGTACGACTGATTGTTGTCCTATGGACAGACTCTCCCACCTCAGCTGTAGTTCTCTGCAGTTCATCCAGAGTGATCATGGGCCTCTTGGCTGCATCTCTGATCAGTCTTCTCCTTGTCTGAGCTGAAAGTTTAGAGGGACAGCCAGGTCTTGGTAGATTTGCAGTGGTCTGATACTCCTTCCATTTCAAAATGATCGCTTGCACAGTGCTCCTTGGGATGTTTAAAGCTTGGGAAATCTTTTTGTATCCAAATCCGGCTTTAAACTTCTCCACAACAGTATTACGGACCTGCCTGGTGTGTTCCTTGGTCTTCATGATGCTCTCTGCACTTTCAACAGAACCCTGAGACTATCACAGAGCAGGTGCATTTATACAGAGACTTGATTACACACAGGTGGATTCTATTTATCACCATCAGTCATTTAGGACAACATTGGATCATTCAGAGATCCTTGCTGAACTTCTGGAGTGAGTTTGCTGCACTGAAAGTAAAGGGGCCGAATAATTTTGCACGCACCACTTTTCAGTTTTTTAATTGCTAAAAAAGTTTAAAATATCCAATAGATTTCGTTCCACTTCACAATTGTGTCCCACTTGTTGGTGATTCTTCACAAAAAATTAAAATTTTATATCTTTATGTTTGAAGCCTGAAATGTGGCAAAGGGTTGAAAAGTTCAAGGGGGCCGAATACTTTTGCAAGGCACTGTATATATATATATATATATATATATATATATATATATATATATATATATATATATATATATATATATATATATATATATATTCTAAATAAATAAAAAAGTATATATATATTATTATTATTATTTTTTTTCCAGCATGGACCGGAAGTGACGTAAAAAAAAAAAAAAATATATATATATATATATATATATATATATATATATATATATATATATATATATATATATAAATATAAATTTTTATCTTTTGCTTTTAAAGTTAAAGGAGCGATTTGGGGTCTTCTTGACAAGGGGACAGTGTTAAAAAAAAAAAAAAAAGTTAAATAGTTTTCTTTTAAAAATGTAAAGCGCCCCCATCTCTCCATTTTATTTTTGTTTTTTTATCTCTTGCTTTTAAAGGTAAAGAAGGGATTTGGGATCTTATAGACCCTAGATCTCTACAATAAGAGCACCTGTCATCCTTATTTCTATTACGGGGCATGTTTACATTAGCTTCACAGACCTCTGATGTCAACTAAAGCGAACCTGTTCTTTTAGACCCCTGATGTCTCATTATAGTGAATCTGTTCTTTTAGACCCCTGATGTTTCATTAAAGGGAACCTGTTCTTTTAGACCCCTGATGTCTCAGTAAGGAGAACCTGTTTATTTAGACCCCTGGTGTCTCATTAAAGTGAAACTTTTCTTTTAGACCCCTGATGTCTCAATAAAGAGAACCTGTTCTTTTAGAACTCTGATGTCTCATTAAAGAGAACCTGTTCTTTTAGACCTCTGATGTCTCATTAAAGTGAACCTTTTCTTTTAGACCCCTGATGTCTCATTATAGTGAATCTGTTCTTTTAGACCCCTGATGTCTCATTAAAGAGAACCTGTTCTTTTAGACCCCTGATGTCTCATTAAAGAGAACCTTTTCTTTTAGACCCCTTATGTCTCATTAAAGAGAAACTTTTCTTTTAAACCTCTTATGTCTCATTAAAGAGAACCTGTTCTTTTAGACCCCTGATGTCTCATTAAAGGGAAACATGTTCTTTTAGACCTCTTATGTCTCAGTAAGGAGAACCTGTTTATTTAGACCCCTGGTGTCTCATTAAAGTGAAACTTTTCTTTTAGACCCCTGATGTCTCAATAAAGAGAACCTGTTCTTTTAGAACTCTGATGTCTCATTAAAGAGAACCTGTTCTTTTAGACCTCTGATGTCTCATTAAAGTGAACCTTTTCTTTTAGACCCCTGATGTCTCATTATAGTGAATCTGTTCTTTTAGACCCCTGATGTCTCATTAAAGAGAACCTGTTCTTTTAGACCCCTGATGTCTCATTAAAGAGAACCTTTTCTTTTAGACCCCTTATGTCTCATTAAAGAGAAACTTTTCTTTTAGACCTCTTATGTCTCATTAAAGAGAACCTGTTCTTTTAGACCCCTGATGTCTCATTAAAGGGAACCATGTTCTTTTAGACCTCTGATGTCTCATTAAAGAGAACCTTTTCTTTTAGACCTCTGATGTCTCATTAAAGAGAACCTGTTCTTTTAGACCTCTGATGTCTCATTAAAGGGAACCATGTTCTTTTAGACCTCTGATGTCTCATTAAAGAGAACCTGTTCTTTTAGACCTCTGATGTCTCATTAAAGTGAACCCTTTCTTTTAGACCCCTGATGTCTCATTATAGTGAATCTGTTCTTTTAGACCCCTGATGTCTCATTAAAGAGAACCTGTTCTTTTAGACCCCTTATGTCTCATTAAAGAGAAACTTTTCTTTTAGACCTCTTATGTTTCATTAAAGAGAACCTGTTCTTTTAGACTCCTGATGTCTCATTAAAGGAAACCATGTTCTTGTAGACCTCTGATGTCTCATTAAAGAGAACATTTTCTTTTAGACCCCTGATGTCTCATTATAGTGAATCTGTTCTTTTAGACCCCTGATGTTTCATTAAAGGGAACCTGATCTTTAAGACTCCTGATGTCTCACCTGTTACCAAAAAAAAATGCATCACATAGGGGATTTTTTTGCCTCCTATGTGATGAAAAAAAAAGTTTGGTAAAAAATTCAAGTTACACCCAAGCACATAAAACCCCCCATCCCCACATACACGCATGTACAAATATAAATACATGCTTCCGGGATGCCTATGCACCAAAACGCTACACATTATATATTGCTGCAAGTGGGATCAATAATTCCCGACCCCCTTATTCACAATTCCCTCTACACTGATGACCTGAAGAGGCTTAGCGTCCCCTATGGAAAATATAGATAGGGCACTGATTCTTAAGTTATCGTTTTTTTTAACGGGTGCGCACAATTTTAAGGCTTGACATGTTGGACATCTATTTGCTCGGTGCAACCTAATTTTATCGAAAAATAGAGTAATATATTGCTTTTTTGTGCCCTGAAATTAACATCCGTGTATTTTTTTTTACTGACATTTTGTTTTTCATAAACCGTTGTTGCGTGACACAAAAAATTGGAACTACGGCTATTTTAATTCTCTAGGGTGTGTACTTTCAGAAAATATGTTTTGAGGGTTTTAAGTAATCTTCGGGTCTAAAATTATTTTTTTTTTTAAATGCGTGCAAATTTTGGCAGCGAAAGGGTTAAAGGGTATGTAAACCCTACCAATGAACTTCTCCTATTCACTCCCTTTGGGTCTGTTAAATATTCTCTATCACTAAAAGTGTTTTGTTATATCTGATGGATGCAATGCAAAAAATAAAAAATACCTGTTGATCCTGCCAGAAACCTAGTGAGCTGGTAGAAGCGGTATGTAGAGGGTAGCAGAACCTGCATATACACTATATTACCAAAAGTATTGGGACACCTGCCTTTACACGCACATGAACTTTAATGGCATCCCAGTCTTAGTCCGTAGGGTTCAATATTGAGTTGGGCCACACTTTGCAGATATAACAGATTAATCTCTTCTGGGAAGGCTGTCCACAAGGTTCATCTCACCACTGGTTTCTTGAACATGCCAATGAGGTCACTGTACTCCAATGTCCTTCACAGTCACCAGATCTCCATCCAATAGAGCACCTTTGAGGTGTGGTGGAATGGGAGATTCACATCATGGATCTGCAGCCGACAAATCTGCAGCAACTGCGTGGTGCTATCATGTCACTATGGACCAAAATCTCAGAGGAACGTTTCCAACAACTTGTTGAATCTATGCCACGAAGAATGAAGGCAAAAGGGGGTCCAAACCACTACTAGCAAGGTGTACCTAATAAAGTGGCTTACTGGAACCATGTCCTGTGGTCTGATGAGTCCAAGATAAACTTATTTGGTTCAGATGGTGTCAAGCGTGTGTGGCGGCAACCAGGTGAGGAGTACAAAGACAAGTGTGTCTTGCCTACAGTCAAGCATGGTGGAGGGAATGTCATGGTCTGGGGCTGCATGAGTGCTGCCGGCACTGGGGAGCTACAGATCATTGAGGGAACCATGAATGCCAACATGTACTGTGACATACTGAAGCAGAGCATGATCCCCTCCCTTCAGAGACTGGGCCGCAGGGCAGTATTCCAACATAACAACCCCAAACACACCTCCAAGATGACCACTGCCTTGCTAAAGAAGCTGAGGGTAAAGGTGATGGACTGGCCAAGCATGTCTCCAGACCTAAACCCTATTGAGCATCTGTGGGGCATCCTCAAACGGAAGGTGGAGGAGCTCAAGGTCCCCAACATCCACCAGCTCTGTGATGTCATCATGGAGGAGTGGAAGAGGACTCCAGTTGCAACCTGTGAAGCTCTGGTGAACTCCATGCCCAAGAGGGTTAAGGCAGTGCTGGAAAATAATGGTGACCACACAAAATTTTGACACTTTAGGCCCAATTTGGACATTTTCACTTAGGGGTGTACTCACTTTTGTTGCCAGCGGTTTAGACATTAATGGCTGTGTGTTGAGTTATTTTGAGGGGACAGCAAATATACACTGTTATACAAGCTGTACACTCACTACTTTACTACATTGTAGACAAGTGTCATTTCTTCAGTGTTGTCACATGAAAAGATAAAATAAAATATTTACAAACATGTGAGGGGTGTACTCACTTTTGTGAGATACTGTGTGTGTGTGTGTGTGTAAATAAATAAATATATATATATATATATATATATATATATATATATATACAGGGCTTTTTTTCTTAAACAATAGGTGATGGAACTCAACCACGACCCTCCAAAAACCCCTCCACCCACACACACCCTCCAAATCACATCAAATAGTGGGTGTGGTCAGTCAAATTTCACGAACAGTAGGAGGGTCCTAAAGGGGCATTAAATACCAAGATTGCATTACATACGGAGTGCAGAGTTCATGGGGGTTACACACAGAGTACAGAGCTGTCACAGAGCTGTCACTTGTAAACACAGAAACCGGACTTCTGTGTTTACAAGTGATTGTGGTCAGCAGGCCCTCCCCCAAGGGTCTGAGCCAGAGGTGGTGGAACTGAGTTCCACCAAGTTCCCCCTGAAAAAAATAATAGGCCTTCTGGCTTGGTTCGCCCTCTCTCATAAGGTCTCCCTTTGGCGGGGGGGTCCCACCTAATACTTGGGGGGTCTGTTTCGGCAGACCTTCCAGAGAACGGGGGTCCATCCGGTTTCGGCTAGATGGACCCAAGTGAAGTACCTCAGTCCCTTGTCTGGAGCCTAACGCCCCGGGGTATCAGGGTAAGTTCCTTCTCTAGTGGAGGATCAGTGTAAACACCTATTGCACGTTTTTTGGCACCGGGTGGAAGTTTTTGGGTGTGTTTTGCACGCCACTGGCTTTTCAAAAAAAAAAAAAAAACCCCTGGCGACATGTGTCCGCTTCTCTGCCTTTTGGCTAAGAAGATCAAGTGTAGTATCTGTTCTTATCAGTTGCCAGAGGAGTCGCTGTGCGACTCCCATTGGGGAGAGCTATGCAAATCCAACGGTGTAATTGTACCTGGAAGGGCGGTTTCAGCAGGGACTACATCAGGCCGCCCAACAGTAACTGGGGGCCGATCAATGGTTGAGTCTGAGCCGTCTGGAAGGGTGCTCCTGGTGAGGATGGGTGCTGCATCGGGTCTTGCTGAAGTATCATGTCCCTGGCATTCTGGCCTAGATCTGTGTGGTCTCTTTTCCTGGCAGTTTTTCTGAAAAGAACACCGGCTCCCCTTTGGCACCCTTTAGTATTTCCTGGATATCATTAGGCAATAGTGACGGGAGTGGTTGTTGAGCCTATGAGTAGGGGCTCTCCCTAAGCTCTCAGAGATCCAGGCCTTCCTGGTAGGGGTGGAGGCTGCGGGCCAGGGTTGGAAAGAAAGCCTATGTGCCGCTGGAGGGGCAGTCCAGGAGGGCCGGCCATTGTATAGCACAATGGCCACTTTCACTCTCCCATCTCACTATCTTCCCCACTCTTTCTTTTACCCCTGTTTGCCACCTTTTTGTATTTTTTTGGTTGTCTTGTATACACGTTTGTCACTGTGTGGCGAGTAGGGTGTGGGTCCTCGGGCCTACTCTAAAAGTCTTGGGAGGGGGTGGACATAGGCCTTTTGGCTTGGTTCGCCCTCTCCTTTGAGGGGTCTCTCTTCGGGAGAGCCCCACTGTACTTGGGTTGGTCTGCTTCGGCAGTCCTTCCAGTTGTGGGGGTCCGCCTGGTTTCGGCCGGATGGACCCTTTGTCTGAGTACCTCAGTCCCTGTCTGGAGCCTAACGCCCCGGGGGATCAGGGTAAGGTCCTTCCCTAGTGGAGGACTCTGTACACCCGTTGCACATTTTTGTGTTTCACTCTCTATGTGTGGGCACCTTTTTTTGGCACCGGGTGGAAGTTTTTGAGGTGTGTTTTGCACGCCACTGGCTTTTCGATAGAGTCCAGGGGTGCCGTACAATCACTGTGAGTGAGGGTCACCTTGATTCATGGCACCACGGCCACTGCACCATACCACGCGCTTTTTTTCTCACCTGCCTCCTGGGCTGGGCCATTTGGCCGGGACTGGATGAATTTTTTATTCCGGGGGGCTTGGTCATTGTTTCACACAATGACCGCTTTTCACTCTCCTCTCCACTTCCTTCTTCCCTACTTTCTTTTATTTAAGCCCTTTGTTTTGTCACTTTTTGTATTTTTATGTTTGTACACGTTTTTGCACTGTGTGACTGATAGGGTGTAGGTCCTCGGGCCTGCCCTGGAAGTCATGGGAAGGGGCGGACATGGCCTTCTGGCTTAGTTCGCCCTCTCTAATGGGGTCTCCCTTCGTGGGGAGCCCCACCCGAGTACTTGGGTGGGTCTGTTTCGGCAGACCCTCCAGAGAAAGTGGTCTGCCTGGTTTCGGCCTGATGGACCAAGTGTAAAGTACCCCAGTCCCCGTCTGAAGCCTTTCGCCCCCGGGGGGACCAGGGCAAGGCCCCCTATGGGCCTGTGTACACCCGCTGCACGTTTTGGTGTTTCATTCTTTACGTGTGTGCCCCTTTCTTTGGCACCGGGTGAAGTTTTTGAGTGTGTTTCACACGCCATGGGCTTTCAAAAAAAAAAAAAAGGTTCCTCTTGAAGAGACCCGGCGTACGAAAGTGCAGGCTGCCTATGGCACGAGCCGCATCTTACCTACTCCTTTGAATTAAAAAAAAAAACTCAAGAAAATAGATTTTTTTTTGGAGCAGCTCTTTTGATAGCACAAATCAAATTGATTCAGGAAGAGAAGATGAAAAGGGGAGAGGAGGAGCGCTGAGACTAAAGGCGGATCAATACAGGACGAGCGAGGGAAGAGCCCACAGGCAACCACAGGCTCCTGAGATTGGTCCTAACCTAAGGCATTGCTTTTACTATCCTCCATGTATATTAAGGGTAGCCGCCCCTTCATAGGTGTGCGCAGCCTATTGCATTAGGGTGTGCACCCTTAAGCTCAAACACACATGTGTGTGCGGGTGTGTACATATATATGACCCTGGCACATTGATCTCCCTGCCGGCACAGTAAAAGAGAAGAGCATAAACACTTATCTTATGGCAGAGCCGGTAAGAGGGAGATCTTTCCCCTGTTTCTCCTGCTACATAGAGCGATAACACTAATGTGCATGGGGTGATTAGGGTGTGCCTGGGCACACCCGGCACACCCTGTGCGCACGCCTATGCGCCCCTTCAAGTGTCAGGAGCGGGCTCATGCATGAATTTGAACCTTAAAGCGGAACTCCGGCCTTGCCTTCAGTCTTTGCACAGTTTTACCGTCTCCTCTCCTGGACTGAAACAGCTTCCTCTGATTTCACTGCACACTGTGAGCTTCTCACTACGTGCATCAGAAGCTGCAGCAAGTCAGATAGAGCCCCCGCCTCATTTCCTGGCTGGAGGACATCAGGCATCATCCATCTAGCACTTTCCTCCCCAGCCTGACTGTCCCCGGCCTGCCCGCCCTCCCTAGGGCATGCAAATTGGAAATCCCGCTTCTCTAGACTGACGCCCAATCAGCAAGGCTTTTTTGAACTCCTCCCACTGCTTGATCAGGTTTGTACTGAGTCAGGGGGCTTGTGATGTGTTTAGGAAGCTATGTACAGCCCCTCCCACCAGCCATGATCCGCTTGCATTGCATAGAGGTGCACAGAGGCCCAGTGATGACATCACTGAGTCTAAAATAGGGTATGTAATGAAAATGGAAAGGTTTTATTACAAATTTGAATGAATGTGTTGGGGGGGGGGGCCCCAGTAACAGATATTAAAATCCCTCAATGGATGGAAGTCATTCTGTGGAGAGGGGCAGTTCCTGGGCAGGCTATATTTGCATGGATAATGCCCACGTCCAGGGCCGGGACAAGGGGTGGGCAGGAGGGACGGCTGCCCTGGGCACTGTGGTATCATGTGAGGTGGCCAGGTGGGGGAGGGGCGCCACAAGGGGATGGGGGGAGGGGATTTGTGTTAGAAGGAGGAATTTGGGGGATTGCGGGGGGTAAGTATTATTCTAGCAGGGGAAATTTGGGGAGGTTCTAAGAGTGGTGATCTAGGGGGGTTTGTGTTGGAAGGGGGGTGGAGGAAGAAGATTTGTTCTAGGAGGATTTGGGGGCCATTTGTGCTAGGGGGGGGGATTTGAAGTGGGGGGAGAGAGATGTGTACTAGGAGGGTTAATTTTAGAGGTGGGTGCTGTGATTTTTTTTATTTTTTTGGGGAGAGGGGGGTTGGAGCTGAGATTTGGGATACCAGCAGGGAGGCGGATTCGTACTGGGAGGAGGGGGAATTTATTCTTAGGGGATAAGCATGCAGATTAGTGCTCATTTTTTTTTGGGGGGGGAGATGTTTGCTGACACATAATGCTCATACATCTTTGGGGGGGGGGGGGTAGTTTAGCATGTTCGCCCTGGGCTCTAGACGACGTTGTCCCGGCACTGCCCATGCAGGGGCGGACTGATAACTCATGGGGCCCCCGGGCAATAGGAGATTATGGGGCCCCCGGGCAATAGGAGATTATGGGGCCCCCAGGCAATCAGAGATTATGGGGCCACACAGTATACACACACACACACAGTATACAATCACACAGTATACACAGACAGATGTAAAAAAAAAAACTGATTTATACATACTGTCCCTGGTTTTACTGAGGCTGGCAACCCTGATGGGGCCCCCTAGTGGCCCAGGGCCCTCGGGCAGTGCCCGAGTCACTCAATGGTCAGTCTGCCCCTGTGCCCATGCCATTTGATGCTGATCCTCTGATTGAAAGCATTGGAAACCAATGAATGTAAGTATGGGCTAGGGACAGTCAGGCTGGGGAGGAAAGATCTAGATGATGCTGGAGGTCCTCCACCCAGGTAATGAGACGGGCTCTATCTGACTTGCTGCAGCTTCTAATGCACATTGTGAGAGGTTCACAGTGTACAGTAAAATCTGAGTAAGCCATTTCAGTCCAGGAGAGGAGTCAGTACAACTGAAGGAAAGGCCGCAGCTCTGCTTTAAACCCTATGACTTCTCCTCGGAGTGGGTTGCCAGGTCAGTGCGGACAGTGCGTGTTCCTCTCCGTTAGAGTCCCTCAGTAATTACTGTCCTTTTCCCTTCCTACACCTGCTCCTAGGATCATTACCTCGAGCCACATGAAGCCATCTCTTCATCATTACGGGCAGGAAATGAGTCCTCCCGGCTGTAATCAGCTGGCTCTCTCCCAGAGATGAGCTCGTCATTCATGCAATTATTAATATTATTTTTGCTTGGAGAGGACTCCTGGGTCCTTCCTTGAGCTCTGGGGGCAGAAGGCGGTCAACGGGATGTCAAAACGAGGGAGCTGAGAAGATCAGGTGGACATAGAACACGGGGCCAAATTCTAGCCCTGCAATCACCGGAAGCAGGTGATTACTTAAAGGGCATGACCACCCAAAACTACCATTATCCGTTATGGGCAGAGGTTGGGTAACCAAATCACTCAAGGACTTCTTTTATACCCACAGGAATTTTTTGGTCCAATACAGTTCCAGATGAGACATTCAGACCCCTCCTGATGACCACATTAGATAGATGGAGCTAGGAGCAGATTCCCCGAAAATGTCACTATGACTGGTGACTTGATGTATTGGATTTATTTGGGTGAATCCCTTATATGTATCTAAAGGGAAGGGTTAGAACCCCTGTCCGTGTCCTCGTTGTGGAGGTTTACCCTCGCTATTTATTCTGGTGACCACTATCACTAAAACTGAAAATGATGAAAGGAGTTGTAGCAGGTCATGTGACCCAATGCTGGGTTTGGGTCATGTGATCAGTGCCATGAGATCTCTTTGAAACAGTAGACTGTTGGTCTATGCCAATTCTATTACCCCCACCGAGCCTTCCAAGGACCTCCCATGTGACCTGATGCTGGGTTTGAGTCACATGATCAATGCCGTGGGATCTTCTAGAAACTGTAGACCAGGGATATGCAATTAGCGGACCTCTAGCTGTTGCAGAACTACAAGTCCCATGAGGCATAGCAAGACTCTGACAGCCACAAGCATGGCACCCAGAGGCAGAGGCATGACGGGACTTGTAGTTTTGCAACAGCTGGAGGTCCGCTAATTGCATATCCCTGCCGTAGACAATAAGCCAATGCCAGTTCTGCTACCCCAACCTAGCCTCCCTTAAAGCCTCCTATGTGACCAGATGTTTGAGTCATGTGATCAATGCCATGGGATCTCCTATTTACAGTAGACGGTAAGTTGTAGCAGGGCGTGTGACCTGATGCCAGGTTTGGGGTATGTGATCAGTCCCAAGGGATCTCCTTGTCTATGCCAGTTCTAATACCCCCACCCAGCCTTCCAAGGGCCTCCCATGTGACCTGATGCTGGGTTTGAGTCATGTGATCAGTGCCGTGGGATCTCCTTGAAACAGTAGACAGTAGGTCAATGCCAGTTCTTCTACCCCAACCCAACCTCCCTTAAGGCCTCCTATGGTTGGTTAACCAAATCACTCAACAACTTTTTATATATCCATCTGGATTTTTTTGGTCCACTACAGTTCCAGATGAGACATTTAGACTCTTCCTGATGGCCACAGTAGATGGACTGAGCTGGGAGCACATTCCCAAAGATCTCACTGTGACCGGAGGCTTGACGTATCAGATTTATTAGGGTGGACCCCTTAACATGTATCTAAAAGGTAAGGGTTAGAACCCCTGTCTGTGTCATCATTGTGGAGGTTCACCCTCTGTATTTATCCTGGTGACCACTATCACCAAAACTGAAAATGAGGGAAGAGTTGTAGCAGGTCATGTGACCCAATGCCTGGTTTGAGTCATGTGATCAGTGCTATGAGATCTCCTTGTTACAATAGACAGTATGTCAATGCCAGTTCTGCTACCCCAACCCAGCCCCCCTCCTATCTGACTAAATGTTTGGGTCATGTGATCAGTGCCGTGGGATCTCCTAGTTACAGTAGACAGTAAGTTGTAGCAGGGCGTTTGACCAAATGCCAGGTTTAGGGTACGTGAGCAGCCACATGGGATCTCCTTAAAACAGTAGACTGTTTGTCTATGCAAGCTCCAATACCCCCACCCAGCCTTCCAAGGACCTCCCATGTGACCAGATGACAGGTTTGAGTCATGTGATTAGTGCTTTGGGATCTCCTAGTTACAGTAGATGGTAAGTTGTAGCAGGGCATGTGACCTGATGCCAGGTTTGGGGTACGTGATCAGTGCCATGGGATTCCCTTATTACAGTAGACATTAAGTCAATGCCAGTTCTTCTACCTCAACCCAGCCTCCCTTAAGACCTCCTATGTGACCAGATGCTGAGTTTGGGTCATGTGATCAGTGCCATGGGATCTACTTGTTACAGTAGACGGTAAGTCAATGCCAGTTCTTCTACCTCACCCTAAACTCTCTTAAGGCCTCCTATATGACCAGATGCCGAGTTTGGGTCATGTGATCAGTGCCGTGGGATCTCCTAATTACAGTGGAGAGTAAGTTGTAGAAGGTGATGTGACCTGATGCCAGGTTTGGGTCACACGGGACCTCCTTGTTAGACTGTAAGTCTATGCCAGTTGTGATACCCTCACAAAGCCTCCGCAAGGTCTCCTATGTGACTTGATGCTGGGTTCGGGTCATGTCATCAGTGCCATGGGATCTCATAGTTACAGTAGACAGTAAGTTGTAGCAGGGCATGTGAGCTGATGCCAGGTTTGGGGTACGTGATCAGCACCATGGGATCTCCTTGTTGCAGTAGACAGTAAATCAATGCCAGTTTTTCTACCTCAAGCCAGTCTCCTTTAAGGCCTCCCATGTGACCAGATCCTGAGTTTGGGTCATGTGATCAGTGCCGTGGGATATCCTTGTTACAGTAGACAGTAAGTCAATGCCAGTTCTGCTACCCAAACCCAGCCTCCCTTAAGGCTTCCTATGTGACCACATGCCAGATTTGGGTCATGTGATCTTCTTGTTACAGTAGATCGAAAGGGAAGAGTTGTGACAGGTCACGTGATCACTGCCATGGGGTCTCTATGCTACAGTAGATGGTAAGGAAAGAGTTTTAGCAGGTCATGTGACCTGATGCTAAGTTTGGGTCATGTGGTCCGTGCCGTGGGATCTCCATGTAGCAGTAGATGGTAAGTTTATGCCAGTTCTGATACCACCAATCAGCCTCCCTATGGCCTCCCATGTGACCTGATGCCGAGTTTGGATCATGTGATAAGTGCCATGGGATCTCCTTGAAACAGTAGACAGTAAGGGAAGAGTTGTAGCAGGTCATGTGACTCGATGCTAGGTTTGGGTCATGTGATGGGATCTCCATGTTGTAGTAGATGGTAAGTTGTCGTAGGTCACATGACACCATGCCGGCTTTGGGTCACATGGCCACTGGAACAGGAATAGAAGGCCAATCCTCCAACGGGAACTCTTGTTCTGGTGACTGCTAAGAGGTGATTCTCCCTCACATTGGAGAGACTTCCTCTCACTTCCTGTTGGGTCCCATAGACAGGAATTAAATAATAATCTCCCCAATTGGCTGCCATTGACTACTGTTCTTCGCTTCCAAGTGGCCGAAGTGTCCACCGCTGAAAAAAAAACGGTTCGCTACCCGGCCAGTCCGTCGTATTGATCAGGCAGCTTCAAGACTCAGATGCTGGCCTGGAACGAGGTTGCCGCCAACTAGGTGATGGGCAAATCTGTCATGAGTCGGAGACTGGTGAAGCCAGAGGCTCGGGATGACGGTCAGGAAGCACTTTCAGGAGGGAATCGGCGCTGCGAGCTCCCATTTTTCTTGCATCAATCCGCTCTTCATTATATGCTCATGGAAGGTTTTGTCTCCTCTCAAGGTTGCCGTTGATTCATTGGCTTTTCTATGCCGCAGTGGCGTCAATGGAAGTCTGTTGACAAAGCTCAGTTTTTTTTTCTTTCTTTCGGAAAGAATGGCGATACAATTAAATGAGAACTCCACGCAGTGCCGCTTGCATTGAAACCAGTCACATGACCCCGGGGTAATTAAAAGCTGAGATCCGCTGATGGGGGGGGGGGGGGGGCAGGGGGAGGCTGGGTGGGGGGTATTAGGGTTGTCATAGATTGACCGTCTACTGTGCTAAGGAGATGCCACAGTGCTGATCATGTGACCCAATGTGGGTGTTTTACATCATTAGAGACTGCAAGTGGCCTAGACAAAGATCACATGCTGCTGGGCTACCAGAAGCAATGTACAATATATTTTTATATGAAATATATTTTATATTTTGTTTATATTTTATAAATATAAAATATAAAAATGCATAATAATAATTATAATTATATATATATATATATATATATATATATATATATATATATATATATATATATATATATATATACACACACAAACCCACAGTGCCTTTAAAAAGTACCCATACCCCTTGAAATTTTCCACATTTTGTGATGTTAAAAACAGAAACGTAAATGTATTTTATTGGGATTTTATGTGATAGACAAACACAAAGTGGCACATAATTGTAAAGTGGAAGAAAAATCATAAATGGTTTTTACATTTTTTTTTACAAATAAATATGTGAAAAGTGTGGGGTACATTTGTATTCAGCCCCCCGGAGTCAATACTTTGTAGAACCACCTTTCGCTGCAATTACAGCTGCAAGTCTTTTTGGGGATGTCTCTACCAGCTTTGCACATCTAGAGAGGGATATTTTTGCCCATTCTTCTTTGCAAAATATCTCAAGCTCTGTCAGATTGGATGGAGAGTGTCTGTGAACAGCAATTTTCAAGTCTTGCCACAGATTCTCAATGGGATTTAGGTCTGGACTGTGACTGGACCATTCTAACACATGAATATGCTTTGATCTAAACCATTCCATTGTAGCTCTGGCTGTATGTTTAGGGTCGTTGTCCTGCTGGAAGGTGAACCTCCGCCACAGTCTCAAGTCTTTTGCAGACTCAAACAGGTTTTCTTCTAAGATTGCCCTGTATTTGGCTCCATCCATTTTCCCATCAACTCTGACCAGCTTCCCTGTCCCTGCTGAAGAAAAGCATCCCCACACCATGATGCTGCCACCACCATGTTTCACGGTAGGGATGGTGTGTTCAGGGTGATGTGCAGTGTTAGTTTTCCCCCACACATAGCGTTTTGCTTTTAGGTCAAAAAGATACATTTTGGTCTCATCTGACCAGAGCACCTTCTTCCACATGTTTGCTGTGTCCCCCACATGGCTTCTCGCAAACTGCAAACAGGACTTCTTATGGCTTTCTTTCAACAATGGCTTTAATCTTGTCACTCTTCCATAAAGGTCAGATTTGTGGAGAACACGACTAATAGTTGTCCTGTGGACAGATTCTCCCACCTGAGCTGTGGATCTCTGCAGCTCCTCCAGAGTTACCATGGACCTCTTGCCTACTTCTCTGATTATTGCTCTCCTTGCCCGGCCTGTCAGTTTAGGTGGACGGCCATGTCTTGGTAGGTTTGCAGTTGTGCCATACTCTTTCCATTTTGGGATGATGGATTGAACAGAGCTCTGTGAGATGTTCAAAGCTTGGGATTTTTTTTATAGCCTAACCCTGCTTTCACCACTTATCTACCGGGCACTTTCACCCCCTTCCTGCCCAGGCCATTTTTCAGCTTTCAGCGCTGTCACACTTTGAATGACAATTGCGCGGTCATGCTACACTGTAACCATGTGAAATTTTTATCATTTCTTTTGGTGGTATTTAATCACTGCTGGGATTTTTATTTTTTTCCTAAAAAAAAAAAGTAAGACCGAAAATGTTGGAAAAAAAACGGTTTTCTTAGTTTCTGTCAGTAAATTTTGTAAATAAGTCATTTTTTCTCCTTCACTGATGTGCGCTGATGAGGTGGCACTCATGGGCACTGATGAGGCGGCACTTATGGGCACTGATTAGGTGGCACTGATGAGAAGACACTAATATTCTGCACTTATGGGCACTGATAGGTAGCACTGATGAGCACTGATAGGCAGCACTGATGAGTGGCACTGGTGGGCATTGATAGGTGGCACTGGTGGGCACTGACAGGTGGCACTGACAGTGCCTGATAGCTGGCACTGGTGGGCACTGATAGGCAGCATGGATAAGCGGCACTGATGGGCATTAATGGGTGGCACTGATGGGCATTGATGGGCTTTACTGATGGGCATTGATGGGCATCACTGATAGGCGGCACTGAAAGCTAGCACTGACTGGCATCACTAATGGGCACTGATTTATGGCTGTGGTGGGCACTGATTGTTGGCACTGGTGGGCATTGATTGATGGCACTGGTTGGCACTGGTTGCTGGCACTGGTTGGGACTGGTTGCTAGCACTGATTAGCATGGGTTGCTGGCACTGGTGGCGCTCTAATGTAATCAGGGCACTGATCAACAGTGCCCTGATTACATCTCTCACTGTCCCCTGCGAGGAAATTCCGCTGATAGGCTCTCCTCGCCACACACTCTGTCCTTGTTTACAGGTGACCGGCTGTGATTGGACACAGCCGTTCACATGATTAAAGAGCCGCGTTAGTGGCTCTATACAGAGATCGGGGTTGCGACGCATCCTAGCAACACGGCGCGACCGCCGAGCTGCACGCCCCCGCAGGAGCGGCCGTTCGGGTGCGCCGTCACATGACGTCCACCCAGAACGAGAGCCGCACCGTCCCACCCTCATTTGACGGTGGGCAGGCGGAACGTGGTTAAACTTTATCCCTGACCTGTCTGGTGTGTTCCTTGGCCTTCATGATGCTGTTTGTTCACTAAGGTTCTCTAACAAACCTCTGAGGGCTTCAAAGAACAGCTGTATTTATACTGAGATTAAATTACACACAGGTGGACTCTATTTACTAATCAGGTGACTTCTGAAGGCAATTGGTTCCACTAGATTTTAGTTAGGAGTATCGGAGCAAAGGGGGCTGAATACAAATACACACCACATATTTATTTTTAAAAAAATATGAAAACCATTTATCATTTTCATTTCACTTCACAATTATGTGCCACTTTGTGTTGGTTTATCACATAAAATCCCAATAAAATACATTTATGTTTTTGGTTGTAACATGACAAAATGTGGAAAATTTCAAGGGGTATAATATATTACATACATATACATATATTTTTATATGTGTGTGTTAAATTTTATTTTTATTTTTATAGTTATTTTATTGATTTAAAAAATAAAAAAATAAAAGGTCTCTCCGCTCCCCATTTCACAATCCGTAAAGAGTGTTGCTTGGGGGGGTCTGAAATGCAACCAAACCTGCCTGTGTAAACGAGGTCCACGTGAAAGAGGACATTAGATCAAAGAATAGGCTGCAGTACCTGTGCACGTGCGCGCAACTGCGTGAACCTAGGCGGAACACTTTGCAATTGCACCCAAAAATGCATTTATGGAGCAGTTAGGCCCACAATGGAAGTCATTGAGGCGGCCGCAGAGCTTACCCTCCAAACTCCTCGGGCAGCATTATTTTTGCCTTGCCGCCACGCGAAACAGCTCGCTTGCACGTGTGCGCACAGGTCTGCTCCGCTCCCTATTTTACAATCCGTAAAGAGCGTTGCTTGTGTGTGTGTGTGTGAGTGTGTGTATGGGGGGGGGGGGGTCAAAAATGCAACCAAAACCACCCGTGCAAACGAGGCCCAAGCCCACGCGAAAGAGGCCATTTGATCGATTAATAGGCTGCAGTACCCGTGCGTGCACGCGCAACAGTGTGAACCTAAGCTTAAGACTTTGCAGTAAGCACCGAAATGCATTTATAGCAGTTTATGGCCACAATAGAAGTCATTGAGGGGGCTGCAAAGCTTACACTCCAAACTCCGCAGGCAGCATCATTTTTGCTTTGCCGCCGCACGAAGCAGCTCGACCGCACGTGTGCGCACAGGTCTCTCCGCTCCCTATTTCACAATACGTGAAGAGCATCGCTGGGGGGTTTGGGGAGCAGCAAAATCTCAACGAAAACCACCTGTGCAAACGAGACCCAAGCCCACACGAAAGAGGCCATTCAATCGATGAATAGGCTGTAGTACCCGTGTGCGTGCGGACGCGCAACCGTGTGAACCTAGGCTTCATGCTTTGCAATTGCACCCTAAATGCATCTATGAAGCAGTTACGGCTCATTTAACACAACCACAATGGAGGTCATTGAGGTGACAGCAAAGCTTCCACTCCAAACTTGGTGGGCAGCGTTATTTTCGCCTCGCCGCCAGGCGAAGCAGCTCGACCGCACGTGTGCGCACACGCTCTCGCCACTCCCTATCTCACAATCTATGAAGAGCATTGCTTGGGGGGGGGGTCAAAAATGCAACCAAAACCACCTGTGCAAACGAGGTCCAAGCCCACGCGAAAGAGGCCATTAGATACATAAATAGGCTGCAGTACCCGTGCGCGCACGCGCAACAGCGTAAACCTAAGCTTGACGCTTTACAATTGCACCCGGGAAAATGTATTTACGGAGCAGTTACGGCTTCATTTAACACGACCACAATGAGATTTTCGCCTCGCGAATCAGCTCGACCGCACGTGTGCGCACACGCTCTCGCCGCTCCCTATCTCACAATCCATGAAGAGCGTCGTTTGGGGGGGGGGTTAAAAATGCAACCAAAACCACCTGTGCAAACGAGGTCCAAGCCCACGTGAAAGAGGCCATTAGATCAATGAATAGGCTGCAGTACCTGTGCGCTCACGCGCAACAGCGTGAACCTAAGCTTGACGCTTTACAATTGCACCCGGGAAAATGTATTTACGGAGCAGTTACGGTTTCATTTACCACGACCACAATGATATTTTCGCCTCGCCACCGCTGCGCGAATCAGCTTGACCGCACACGCTCTCGCCGTTCCCTATCTCACAATCCATGAAGAGCGTTGCTTGGTGGTCAAAAAAACGCAACCAAAACAGCCTGTGCAAACGAGGCCCCAAGTCCACGTGAAAGAGGCCATTTGATCGAATACGTTGATTGATTCTTTTAATCGGATCGCAAATAAATTCATCTTTTTTTTTTCCGACACCCGTGTGGCCGCCGTTACGCCGAGGCAAGCAATGGAACCGCAGAACTCGCCGCCGCCATATCGTTTCAATTTCAACCCTTGTGTGATGACACCACGTTCGAAAAAAAAAACGTTTTTGTCCAAACGCAGCATAGAAAGCGACGGCTTTTCAGGGGTTAACTGTCATTTTTTTTTTTTCAGGCTGCGTCCCCCTCTCCTCCTCCTCCTTTTTTTTTTTAAAAGGCAGAGGGCACGGCGGTGCCTATTGTGCGATTACCGTGCGTTTTCAAGGATGACATCAGTAAACACACACGACAGGGCGATGGGAGGCAGAAGGAGACCTTTTCTGCTACACAGCTGTCAGTCACAGGCAGCGAGGCCAGCCGTTGGAGCGTCAGCCTTGAAGAACACAGCCTCCGCTCGCTTGCCTGCATGTGTGTGGCTCGCCCACCCACACTACACTGTGCCTTCGCCAAGGATGGGTGTTGTCACCAGAAGACGAGAGCCTGGCTTTAACAATGTGATACCTCTTATTTATTTATTTTTTTCATCCCCGGCGCCCGTCACGGAAGGTAACGAGGTAAGCGAGCTCTTATTTCCTTTCCCCCCCGAATTACATTTCAATCACAAAAAAAAAAATCTTCTTTTTTTATTCTGTAGTAGCTGCGATAGGATCCTTTAAGAATCCACAGGTGCATTAAAAACAAAGAGCGCAAATGTATTTAACTAGAGATCACAGCGTGATAATTTCTAGCATGTCATTTTGGGGTTTTTTTTAATAACAAAATGATTTTTTTTTCTTTCAAATGGCATATTTGCTTTACCTAAAATATTAAAATATTCACCTGTTAAAAATATATATATATTCTTGAAAACAATTCCCTATTATCCACAGGTCTGAAAATTTACCTAAAATATCCGTTTACTAAAAAAAAATGTAAAAAAAATATTTGTGAAAACCATTCCCTATTTTTTTTTTTTTTTTTTCAAATGGCATATTCACTTTACCTAAAATATTCACCTGTTAAAAAAGAAAAATATTAGTGAAAGCAATTTCCTATTATCCGCAGCTCTGACAATTCTTTACCTAAAATATCAGTTTTTAATAAAAAAAAATTTAAATAAAAAAAATATTTGTGAAAACAGTTCCTTATTATCCATAGCTCTGAAAATTCTTTACCTAAAATATAAATTTAATATAAAAAAAAATTAAAAAAAAATATTCATGAAAACAATTCCTTATTATCCACAGCTCTGAAAAATTCTTTACCTAAAATATCCGTTTAATATTTAAAAAAATAAATAAATTTAAATATTTGTGAAAACAATTCCTTATTATCCACAGCTTTGAAAAATACCTGTTTACTAAAAAAAAATGTAAAAAAAATATTTGTGAAAACCATTCCCTATTTTTTTTTTTTTCAAATGGCATATTCACTTTACCTAAAATATTCACCTGTTAAAAAATAAAAATATTAGTGAAAGCAATTTTCAATTATCTGCAGCTCTGACAATTCTTTACCTAAAATATCAGTTTTTAATAAAAAAAAATTTAAAATAAAAAAAAAATTTGTGAAAACAATTCCTTATTATCCATAGCTCTGAAAATTCTTTACTTAAAATATCCGTTTGATTAAAAAAAATAAAAATTAAAAAAAAAACATTTGTGAAAACAATTCCTGATTATCCACAGCTCTGAAAAATTCTTTACCTTAAATATCCGTTTAATAATAAAAAAAAATAAATAAAAAAAAAATATTAGTGAAAACAATTCCTTATTATCCACAGCTCTGAAATTTTTTTTACCTAAAATATTTGTTTAATAATAATAAATAAAAAATTGAAAAAAAATATTTGTGAAAACAATTCCCTATTATCCACAGCTCTGACAATTCTTTACCTAAAATATCAGTTTTTAATTTAAAAAAAAAATTCCTTATTATCCACAGCTCTGAAAAATTCTTTACCTAAAATATTTGTTTAATAATAATAAAAAATATATATATATATATATATTCGTGAAAACAATTCCCTTTTATCCACATGTCTGACAATTCTTTACCTAAAATATCAGTTTTTAATAAAAAAAAAATTAACATAAAAAAATATTCATGAAAAAAATTCCTTATTATCCATAGCTCTGAAAATTCTTTACCTAAAATATCCGTTTAATTAAAAAAAATTAAAATAAAAAAAAAATTTGTGAAAAAAAATTCCTGATTATCCACAGCTCTGAAAATTCTTTACCTAAAATATCCATTTAATTAAAATAAATAAATAAATAAATATTTGTGAAAACAATTCCCTATTTTTTTTTTAAGCCATATTCACTTTACCTAAAATATTCACCTGTTAAAAAAAAAAAAAATTTGTGAAAACAATTCCCTATTATCCACAGCTCTGAAAATTCTTTACCTAAAATGTCAGTTTAATAAAAAAAAAAATTAAAAAAATGTTCATGAAAACTGACGCCAATCGCATTTTTATCCGCAGTAATTTTTAACATCACGCCCACAATAGGTAGAAGTAAAAATCATTCAAAAACATTGATATGCTAAAAATGTGAGCAGAGTTTGTTTTAAATAAATATATATATTTTTTTATATACTGTGTATCAATAGTATATTATTGAAATAATAATATTAATAATAATGATGGTGATAATAATAATTATGAAGATGATGATGATGATGATAGTAGTAATGTACCAATATTTTTTATATATATCAATACTATATTATTGAAATAATAATAATGATGATAATACTAATAATGATGATGAAGATGATGATAATAACGTATCAAATATTGTAAGCAAATTTTCAGAGCCAAGGATAGGAAGAAATTGTTTGAATTGGTAAGCTGTAAATTTTCGCAGCTCACGTGTGGGATTTGAATCGTTTGGCGAGCGTGAGGTTTTCACGCCTTTCTGCGCTTGCAACGTGGGGAATTTCGACGGAGTCGCCGGGCAGCGAAAGGGTTAAATCGGAGGCGCGGAAAACCTCACGTGGTGCTGAAAGCCTTCCAGCTACGTATGTGATCGAATGTGTTTTATGTATAAACTTATGGGTGACTATGGATAGGAGAATGAGGGGGATGGGTTCCTGCTTGGCCAAAGAACTTGCAATTACAATTTTTTAAAATGGTACGACTGTAATTTTGGGTGTTTCGGATCCCAGGGCACATGTTGGATTTTTAATCGCTTAGCAAGCGACTGCTGCTGTTGAAACATGGGGGATTTTGACAGAGGCGCCGGCTGGTGAGGGGTCAAATTGGAGGCGAGGAAAACCTCACGTGGTGTTAAAAGCCTTCCAGCGTCGTATGCGATCGAAAGTGTTTTATGTGATTTAAGTATGAACTTATGGGTAAATATGGAAAGGGGGTGGGGGGTCCTGCTTGCCTAAGGAACTTGCAATCTGAATTTTTAGTCTGATTTTTGATTTATTTAATATATATTTATATATATATAATGTATAATTAGAATATATTTAATTATAATAAAATAGTATCATTTATTTATTAAAGTCAAATTAATTTTTTTGAGATATATTTTAGGGGTTGATTTAGTAAAACTGGAGAGTGCCCAATCTGGTGCAAGCTGTGCATGGTAGCCAATCAGCTTCTAACTTCAGCTTGTTTATTTAAGCTTTGACAATAGAACCTGGAAGCTGATTGGTTTCTAGGCAGGGCTGTACCACTCTCCAGTTTTAGTAAATCAACCCCAATGTTTAAAGTGATATTTAGATCTTGGAAAGGAAGATGTTGAAGTTTTAGTTGATTTCCCATAACCCTTTCATGCTTGAGTTTACTAAAAGACATTATTATTAGTAGTATGATTATTATTGTTAATAATAATAATAATATTGTTGTTATAATTATTATTATTACTATTATTTTTTGTTATTATTATTTCTTTTTTATTATTATTACTATTATTATTATTATTTTTATTATTACTATTACAAATAATATTATTTTTTATAATTACTATTACAATTATTATTATTGTTATAATTATTACTATAATTATTTTTGTTATTATTCTTTATTATTATTATTATTATTACTACTATTATTATTTTATTATTACTATTACAATTAATATTTGTATTATTATTACTATTATTATTATCATTTTTATTATTAATATTTATTATTATTATAATTTTTATTGTTTTTTTTATTATTATTAATATTGTTATTAGTATTACTATTACAAATAATATTGTTATTATTGTTATTATACTTCTTATTACTATTATTTATTATTATTATTATTACTATTGTTATTATTTTTTATTATTATTGTTGCTATTATTATTATTACCCAAATGCTGAAGGATCCTAACCTTGGGTCATTTTTACGATATTACGATAGTGCCCGCTATAGGCAGGAGAGCTTTGCTATCTTTAGACATAATTGGAAACCAGTGACCTTTGTACAAAGAAGATTCTCAATGGTCAACTGACACGACATACTAGAGGAAGATTAAAGTGTATCTAAACCTAAAAACAAAAAAATATAACATTTTGCAATAAATTGTAATAGATTACAGCTTGCCTGTCCCTAGATGTGGTGGCTGCATTAGTTTTCTTTTCTCTGGGTTTTTATTATTTTTTTTTGCTTTATTTTGACCTGGTGATCCTGCCATTAAGATACTTCCTGACCTAGGGTGACAATGCGCACTCAGCTTACCGTATCCATAAAGAAGCGTTGTCACTCACTGTTGACTATAGAACACCTCCGGCTCTGGTCCTTTCCTTTACATAGGGGGAGATCTTCTGTAGTTCACCGAGGAGAGCTGGGCGGGAGTGACTGAGATTACTCTTCTAAAAAAAAACCCAAAACAGCAGGATCACCTTCTGAACGTCTGACGGCGGCTGTCTAGCCGTACTTTGAAAAGCGTGCCACCAAGGATATACAAGTGTGAACTTACAGAATGAAAAGGAGCAAATAATGGAAGCTTCAATCCAGAGATTTCCCTCCCTCCCTGCAGTACTTTTTTTCTGCCACTAGATGTCCTTAGTCTGATGGCCAGCATCATTCAATCCTTTCCATCTAAACTCAGGTCATCCCGGACGAGCCCCCAACCTGCGACTGGACAGTGATAGGAGAAGCAGCACAGTGATGAGCTCTGCTCTCTCTCCTCCGATCAGCATGATTCTGGTCACAGCACATGAACTAACGCATTGCTGTGCAATTCATTTTGAATAGCACCAACAACGCACTAAGGCAGCGCACTGCAACGCATGGTGACGTACAACAGTGTGTGGCAGCAAAAATTTTGGAAAACATTCGATTACATTTGGAACTTCTTGGCTTCCTAATAGGCTGAGCAGGGGAAGTGGGGGCAGCGCCCTCATGTGGAAGGGGGAAGGTGCTGCATGGTGAGCACCACACCGCATGCATGCTCCAGATCAGTGGTGGGCAACTCGCATCCCACGGCCTTCAATCTTCTGGGCCATGGCTTTGTGTCACACTACATTCCAGCATGCCCACTCTCACCCCCCCCCCCAACTGCCTACAGCTCATCTGTAAAGCCAATGCCCCCCACCTGTAACTGTCAAAAAGAAAGCAAATGGCCATGCATGCACGATGCATCCTTCGTGCCAACTATAGGCAGCTGAAAGATAATGGGAATGCCAGAGCACACTGGGTGGTATGCCCATCTGTATTAATAGTGGGGGAGGGGGTGCAGTTCCGCATCTTTCCACTGGGCGAGCCTGTCCTGGCTGCTACACAGTAGCATGTAGCAGTGATTAATCATAGAATGTGCCAAATGTTGCATCAAATGCAACAACTCCTGGCTTTTTTTTTTTCATTTCCCCTATGTAGAATTAAAAAAACAAAAATACTTGCCTCCTGATTCAGCGCTTTTCCCTGCAGTACTTATATTCTGCCATTAGATGTCCCTAGTTTTCCAAGTTTAATGATGCCTGGTGTCATTCAACCAAGAAGACTGAGGACATACAGTGAGTGCAGGGTGTCATGAGGACATACAGTGAGTGCAGGGTGTCATGAGGACATACAGTGAGTGCAGGGTGTCATGAGGACATACAGTGAGTGCAGGGTGTCATGAGGACATACAGTGAGTGCAGGGTGTCATGAGGACATACAGTGAGTGCAGGGTATCACGAGGACATACAGTGAGTGCAGGGTGTCACGAGGACATACAGTGAGTGCAGGGTGTCATGAGGATATACAGTGAGTGCAGGGTGTCATGAGGGCGTATAATGGGTGTAGGGTGTCATGAGGTTATACATGAGGATATACAGTGAGTGCAGGGTGTCATGAGGATATACAGTGAGTGCAGGGTGTCATGAGGATATACAGTGAGTGCAGGGTGTCCTGCAGATGTACAGTGAGTGCAGGGTGTCCCTCCCACCAGCCATGATCTGCCTGCATTGCATAGAGAAGAACAGAGACCCAGTGATTACATCATTGACGCTAAATTAAGGTATGTAATGATAAACAGAAAAGTTTTATTCATAAATGTTATAAAAAGGAACCAGGGGAGGCAAAATATCAGCAGAATAAACTTCAGCTTTAAAATGTTGGATAGAGCAGGAAAGATTTGGAACCTCTGAGCCTCTGTCAGGCTTTTATTGTTGTATCCCCGCTGGGAAGATTGGCCCTCATTTCCTGTGCCGATTTTTTATTTTTTTTCTAACACATGAACTTGTGCTTTAATCAGGACTAGGGACCGCGTCCAACCCCATCCTCCCCCTCCCCCGCTCACGTCATTAAGCTGCAAGTCCGAGTTCCTGGAAATGAAACGACAGGCGGATCCTGGAAATCCTTTCATTTTTTTGTCCCCCCCCCCCCCTCACCCCGTCCGCGGGCAGGCGGTGAGTCGGGGGGGGGGGGGGGGTGAAATTAATTTTCAGGCTAAAATGGAGAGCTATCAGAAGTACGGCACCATACTGGCAGCAATATTGTAAAGATAGTTATCATGCTGATCGCTGGCGATTTCCGCGCTCCTCCGATTGGCTGCAGGATACCGCTCGCAGTTCCGGTTCTGACGCACGAATTGTCTCATCCGCGGGCTCGAATTGGAATAGCTTTCTAAATAAATTCAAATACTTTTCAAATCAATTTCGAATTGTTTTTTGATTCGAATTAGAATTTATTAGAAAATAAAGGAATAGAATAGAGAAAAAAATAGAAAATAAAAGAATAGAACATAATGGAGTAAAACAAAACAGAATTCAAAATAAAGCCACACCTCTGCCAGACAGCACAGCCAGCAGGGTAACACCACTTTCCCTGTTTGAGTTTAGAAATCCATTGTTGTCACCACCTCCCTCCCCCCTAGTCTGCCGCCACCTAGTGCTGTACTTCCTCTGTTATGTGTGGTTCCTATATCGTCAGCGCCACCTAGTGCTGTACTTCCTCTGTTATGTGTGGTTCCTATATCGCCAGCACCACCTAGTGCCCTACTTCCTCTGTTATGTGTGGTTCCTATATCGTCAGCGCCACCTAGTGCTGTACTTCCTCTGTTATGTGTGGTTCCTATATCGTCAGCGCCACCTAGTGCTGTACTTCCTCTGTTATGTGTGGTTCCTATATCGTCAGCGCCACCTAGTGCTGTACTTACTCTGTTATGTGTGGTTCCTATATCGCCAGCACCACCTAGTGCCCTACTTCCTCTGTTATGTGTGGTTCCTATATCGTCAGCGCCACCTAGTGCCGTACTTCCTCTGTTATGTGTGGTTCCTATATCGTCAGCGCCACCTACTGCTGTACTTCCTCTGTTATGTGTGGTTCCTATATCGTCAGCGCCACCTAGTGCTGTACTTCCTCTGTTGTGTGTGCTTCCTATATCGTCAGCACCACCTAGTGTTATGTGTGGTTCCTATATCGTCAGTGCCACCTAGTAATGTACTTCCTCTGTTATGTGTGGTTCCTATATCGTCAGTCCCACCTAGTGCTGTACTTCCTCTGTTTATGTGTGGTTCCTATATCGTCAGCGCCACCTAGTAATGTACTTCCTCTGTTATGTGTGGTTCCTATATCGTCAGTCCCACCTAGTGCTGTACTTCCTCTGTTTATGTGTGGTTCCTATATCGTCAGCGCCACCTAGTGCCCTACTTCCTCTGTTGTGTGTGCTTCCTATATCCTTAGCGCCACCAAGTGCTGTACTTCCTCTGTTATGTGTGGTTCCTATATCGTCAGCGCCACCTAGTGCTGTACTTCCTCTGTTATGTGTGGTTCCTATATCATCAGCGCCACCTAGTGCTGTACTTCCTCTGTTATGTGTGGTTCCTATATCGTCAGCACCACCTAGTGCCCTACTTCCTCTGTTGTGTGTGCTTCCTATATCGTCAGCGCCACCTAGTGCTGTACTTCCTCTGTTTATGTGTGGTTCCTATATTGTCGGCGCCACCTAGTGCCCTACTTCCTCTGTTTTGTGTAGTTAGTATATTGTCAGCGCCACCTAGTGCTGTACTTCCTCTGTTTATGTGTGGTTCCTATATTGTCGGCGCCACCTAGTGCCCTACTTCCTCTGTTTTGTGTAGTTAGTATATTGTCAGCGCCACCTAGTGCTGTACTTCCTCTGTTATCTGTGGTTTCTATATCGTCAGTGCAATCTAGTGGCCATAATTATTTTTAGGTGGCGATGAATGTATGAGAACTACACTTAATAGAGGAAGTACAGCACTAGGTGGCGCTGATGATATAGGAACCACACATAACAGAGGAAGTACAGCACTAGGTGGCGCTGAGGTTATAGGAACCACACATAACTGAGGAAGTACAGCACTAGGTGGCACTGACAATATAAGAACTCTAGATAACAGAGGAAGTACATCAATAGGTGGCGCTGAGGATATAGGAACCACACATAACAGAGGAAGTACAGCACTAGGTGGCGCTGACGAAATAGGAACTACACATAACAGAGGAAGTACAGCACCAGGTGGTGCTGAGGTTATAGGAACCACACATAACAGAGGAAGTACAGCTCCAGGGGGCGCTGAGTATATAGGAACTACAAATATTAGCCAGAATACAGTGATTTTCATCCTTCATTATATCTGCACAGCGAACATTTTAAACATAGACCCCCCCACCCTCCCCCCCCAATGGTCAACAAAGAAATTAAAATATACCGATTCGACCAAATATTAATTGATCACAAAATATCCTCCTCATAGTAAATAAAATGCCACCCCCCGTACCCCAACAGATGTCAAGAAACGGTACTGGGGACGCATGTGCGGCAGCGTCCCAGATGGCCGATTAGACCGGGAGCTCTGCGCCACTTCAGCCTTCTAACCCACACCGCTGCCGTCTGAGCCCCCGTTCCAGTCCGGCGATACCACCAGCCGACCGGGGACACCCCCAGCTACCGCCTGATGTCCGCAGGCACTGCCCGAGGAACTTATGCCAGAAATTGGATTCAGCAGCGGCGTGGCTCTGCCACTCCAAAATGGCGGCCGTATCCACACGAGGCACAGTCAGTGCAGAAGACTCCACTGCTGACCAGGACCATGCCGATCTCCCTGCCTCTCATCAATTGGCAACCACAGTGAGTACTCCACAGCAATTGGCCCCCTCATGCGGCATCCACTGAATCTCTGTTAGGGAGAACACTGGGAGGACTCGCCCATACCCCATTACAGGAGCTGCTGAACAGCCAGACCCGTGGGAACAGGAGATTAGGGACACCTCTCTCACCCCCCACGGACTTCCCCTCCATGATGGTTGCATTCTCCAAAATGCTGACCAGAGGCCTGTCACGTACTGCGGCCCAGCTCACAGCAAATAGTCACGAGAATAGAAGTGATTTAACAGAAAACTGACCAAGCAGCCCTGAGAATCAACCAGAATACTGCCAGAATCCAGGATCTCCAGGACCAACTAGAGGCGGGTCCTTCCAAAATTGATGACCTAGAAAACAGGTCTAGACGCTACAACTTTATAATCAGGGCCTTCCAGAATCCGTTAAGGACGTTCACCTGGTGGTTCAGGAATTCATCAAAAATCTAATACCTGACATCCTGGCTCACTGCATGGAGCTTGGCAGAGCCCACAGAGCAATACAACCCCTACGCTCTGATGGCCTCCCAAGGGACATCATAGTGAAACCGCACTTCTACACGGTCAAAGAAGTGATGAAGCTATCCCGCTCGGCAGAGAAACTGGCGATCATGGGACACCAGATCCAAATCCGGATCTTTGACCAAACAAGGTACAAAAGCGACAAGCGCTGAAATCATTGCTCCAAGTTCTGGCTCACAGAGACATCAATTACAAGATGGGCTTTCCCGCTTCGCCTGCACTTCTCGTACCGCAACAAACCATACAACTTTTTCTCATTTCTTGAAGGTGAATGACTCCTACTACATCTAGGGCTGATTACCCAGGAACTGCCGCCACCTCCTGCCAACAGAGGAGCACCATCTTCTAAACGCTCGTCGCCTACTAGCCCGCTGTCTTAAGTGTGGCAGAAACAACATCCCAAACGATCACGGGAGTCCTTCTCTCCATGAGATTGCCCACTTTCTACCAACACTTCTTCAGTCTCCTGATTCCCTTTGGAACTGTGTTTGAGGCCAACCTATCGTCATTAGACTGGCGTTCCGTTTACCCCGAGTAAACCTCGGGATCGCCCACAAGTTCCTCAAGACAAGATTGTTCCTGGAGACCGGCTCCCCCCGCAACCCTCCGGTTCCCCGTGTTACCTGGTTTCTTTTACCTACAAGTTACTTGTGCCTTACTAATAGTTTTTTTTTCATTTGGTTTTATCTTTTTTATTTGTCATATTTACATCAATGTCCCTAGCTGTACACCGATATCGCAACATTCCTGTGGAACTCTAGGAAACGCAGAGCCTAAGGGGTCACGGTGGCTCTCTCGAGGGGGCCCTCCAACTGGGATGTTTGCTGCCTCCCCAGATGATCAGCCATATGGTCACAGGCATCTCGCCCTCTCCCATGGCTGGTGGCAGGCATCATCACGACACCTATCACCCATACCCACTACGCTCAGTGGTGACGCATGTTACCGAGTGGGGGAGTGGGAGATAGACCAAGCAGACCTGACTATGCTCTATTTTTGTGTCAAGAGGGCTCAGACTTTAAGTTTATTACACTGTTATAGATAACTCTTATGGTGGGGGTGACTGGAGCGGTTACAGTGCACCTCCGTCTGACGCCGATAGGAGAACTTCACCTTTTTCCCCTGTCGGAGTCAGATTCCCACGTCCTTTCTAGGACGAATTGGGTTTCCTTTGGGAAAAGGGCTGGGCAGGGATGGGTCCCTCCCCATCTCTAGTAGGACTGGGATCTTATTGCACACTGTATTATCTAATGCATCTTCTCTCTCTTTTTCTATTTCTTTCTATGCTTTGTCCTCCCTCTTCTTAATCCCCCCCCCCCCATGCTTCATCAGTTACAGGGTCTTGCTGGAATTCCTACCTCTCCATATACTTGATCAGATCGCCATGGAGCCCAGGAAGCCTTCCATCTGCCAGGGAAATCGTCTGTGACTGGTAAGAGTACCTTACATATAGCACCCTACTACCAACTAAGCCATGACTGAAACTCCACCAACAGACCTAAAACTCCGGATCTTCTCCCACAATGTGCAGGGACTCAACTCCCCAGTAAAATAATGCACCAGCACCACACACTAAAAGCAGACGTAGTGCTGCTTCAAGAGACACACTTCCCGGCTACCTATAATCCCTCATTCCTTAACAAAAATTTCACTCAATTCCACCTAGCAAATGCGGTCAACAAGACAAGAGGAGGGGCAGTATGTTTTTCGAACAGGGTTCACTTCTCACCTACTAAAATAATTACCCTGAAGGCCATTACGTTCTAGTAACTGGCACAATTAACGGGGGGACATACACGTTTGTTTCTTACTATGCCCCTAACACACACCAAGACAAATTCTTCGAAACCGTTCTACAGACCCTGATGCCTCACTTCCTAGGCACAGTAATCCTGGGCGGCGACTCTAACACTCCATTTGACCTCTCTTCGGACAAGTCCAACCCCCGGACCGCAAAAGTCAAGAGACCCCCCCGAGACGAAGTGAAATGAACCCCTGAACCAAGGATTACACACACTATTCCATCCCATACAAAACACACTCTAGGATAGACCACATCTTTATTTCTTCACATGCAATCCCAATGGTAGAGGCCTCCAAAATATACGACACCCCTTTATCTGATCACTCCATAATGACTCTTACCCTCAGGGGCGGATTTGGGGGCGAGGGGCCCCTTCAAATGGCACGGGGGGAGGGGCCAGAGGCTTATCTAGTGAAAATGGCCCCTATGGCAAGCACTGAAAATGTGCCCCTGTCAAAACATTTGAAACCCATCTTTCAGATAACCTTAACAAAAAAAAAGCAGCTAACAAAACTACAAGTCAAAATCTTTAATCTTCCAATAAAAAAAAAAAAATACGGATTGGCACTACATAAAAATTACAACTGCACCTTCCTTGCTTTCACTGATGCAAACTGGTCTATGATGTGCTCAAAGTCAGTTCACCCATAAATGCGGCCTCACCAGCACCCATAAATGCAGTAACATCAGCACCCATAAATGCGGCCTTACCAGCACCCAAAAATGCAGTAACATCAGCACCCAAAAATGCAGTAACATCAGCACCAAAAAATGCAGTAACATCAGCACCCATAAATGCAGCCTTACCAGCACCCATAAATGCTGCGCCAGCGCCTCTGACACTGTACAGAGGTAGAGAGGGAGTAGGATCAGCAGTGACCGGGCGCCCTAGGCGGCAGTGTGCCCTAGGCGGCTGCCTAGTTTGCCTAGTGGTAGCGCCGGCCCTGTCTGCTTGGCACACTCGCACATGATGATTTTAAAGTGGAGTTCCACCCAAACTGGAACTTCCACTTTAAGTGAAGGTGACCCCCTGACATGCCACATTTGGCATGTCATTTTTTTTGGGGGGGGGGGAGCGGATACCCTCTTTTTAGAGGGATCCAGCTCCCACTTCCTCCCGGGGCACCGTGGCACCTCTCCCCCCTCCCTCTTGGCAACCATCTAGGACACGTCACAGATCCCAGATGATTGCCCAGCCAGTCACAGTGTGCAGCGTGGCTCCCGCATGCGCAGTGCCTGCGTGGCTGTGAAGCCACAGCCAGGCGCCTGCAGTGACAATGCCGGCGCCGCAGAGAGGAGAGGGAGAGGAGCGGGGCTTCGTTCTCCCGCATCACTGGACCGTGGGACAGGTGAGTGTCCGAATAATAAAGGTCAACAGCTACACTTTTTGTAGCTGCTGACTTTTATATGGGTGGAACTCCGCTTTAAGTCATCATCATGTGCGATCGTGCGTGTGTGCCAGGCTCAAGCAGAAGCAAGCGGCAAATGAAATATAGTGCTCTATATGGATTAAATAAATATGCATAGCCATAGATATCATAAATAAAGTGTAACAAAGTGATTTGTGCAACAGCAGGTACTACTTGCACAAATCACTTTATTGCCTTTTATTTGTGATATCTATGGCTAAGCATATTTATTTAATCCATATTGCTTGAGCACTATATTTGATTGGCTGCTTACTTCACTTCTGCTTGGCAGTTGGCACTGGTACACATGCACATAATGATGATGATCATGATGACTTAAGTACTAGTACCTGCTCGGCTGCAGGGCTAATCCTTGCAGTTGCTGCTACCTGGGGATTCATCCAATTTTTTCTCTCTGGTCACTCTCGTCTCTTCTCCAGCCTCCAGGTTCCCCTCCAGAGATCTCACCGGTCCTCAGGTTACGGTCACGTCACAGACTCGGGAGACCTCGCATCGGGGAGAAGATGATGCAGTTGCGTAGAGGAGGGTAGGCGGAGCATTAGGCTCCGCCAGTTACCCTACCCTACGTAGACCCGGTCTGTCTGGCCAGTTATCGGCTGTCATGGGGGCGCCTGTCGTTCCCCTCCCCACTGCCAGTGCCAGGCCAAGTAACTACTTGCAATGCTAGGCAGGTGAAGTGCCGTGCTGGCTCTGCGCTACAGCAGGCCAGCCGCGGTACAAGGGGCAAAATTAGTGCGGGGGTCGGCCGCGAGAGGATGGGTGGGACATTTTTTTGTGCGGGGGCGTATCCAAGGTATGGCAGCCATGGCAAGTGCATGGCACCCATGGCACTTGCCATGGCTGCCATACCTTGGATACGCCACTGGGAGGGGCCCCTTCAAATGGCGTCTCAGTGAAGCTCTATTGAGCAATCCCCCACATTGCACAGTCCTGGAAAAAGCATTAACAGATTACTTTTTGGAAAATTACACTGAGTTGGTCTCGCCAGGAACTCTGTGGGCTGCGAATAAAGCGGTGATGAGAGGTAGACTCATCCAGCTTGCATCCCAGATTAAACGGGAAAGAAGGGCAGAAATACAACAGTTGATTGAAGACTGTAGTTCGCTCAGTAAACGCCACAAAAGCAACCCCACCCTGGACAGCCTGGCTAGGCTCGATTTGACTTGAGTTAGATTAAACCTCTCACTCACCAACTCAGCTGAGAAACATTTAAGATGGACAGGGGATCGCTTTTACTACCAAAAAGACAGGTTAGGCTCTAAACTGGCAGCTAAACTAAGTCCAAAGTTGCGTACCCTGGCCTACCCCAAAATTCACACCAAGATGGGAAATATCACCCAAAATCCAGTGAGAATCATGGACTCCTTCCATGACTTCTACTCAAATCTATATAAAGACCTATTTCATACGCACCCCAAGACAAGACAGGCGTTTCTCCAAAACTTCAACTTACCCCACCTGAAATTAAACCAGCAGGGAATATTAGACAAACCTTTCTCCTCAGACGAAATAGTGGAAGTTATAAAATCTCTGAAATTAGCCTCTGCTCCAGGACCAGATGGCTTCTCGGTCTGCTACTATAAAAAATTCAGCTCCCGCCTAGCACCCTACATGGCTCGTTTCTTTAACTCTCTCTGGGATGGCCCTAAACATATCCGTCCAACCACAACTAATAGACCAACTCAAACAACCACTTTACTTTCTCCTGGGCAGAAGAAGTGATCCCCTATCTCGGAATCAAACTGACAAAAAGTGTTAGTACCCTATACACAGCCAATTATCCACACATGTTCCGCTCTCTTGAAGCAGAGCTGAAAATGTGGTTGAAGGGTGGCCTATCCTGGCTGGGCAGGTTGAATGCCGTAAAGATGACATTACTACCCCGTCTACTATACCTCTTTCCTTCCCTCCCCATGCTTATTAAAAAATCTATTTTGACTAAGCTTCAATCCAAGCAAGTCAGCTTAGTCTGGGGAGACCGGAGTCACCAATTTGCGAAAGAGATCCTACTCTGACTTGAAACCCAAGGCGTACTGGGACTCCCAAACCTATGGCTTTACTATCAAGCAGCCCAACTGGCCCAATTTTCCATCATATATTCCAGGGGCCACAAAACCGACTGGGTCTCCCTAGAAAGGCAGGCAGTCCCCCACCATACGCTCGACTTTCTACTCTGGAGACCAGCAAAACACAGACTGGCTATCCTAGCACCCACGCTATCCCACTCCCTAGCACTATGTGATACAATACATAAACACACATAACTGATATCTCCCCTGAGACCCCTCTCACACCTATTTCACAACCCTGATGAAGATATACGCATTTCGCTGGTGGCTAAACAAGGGGCTTTTCAGGATAGGACACTTCTTTACACCAAATGGCCCTCTATCATTAGGGCACTGCCTGAACAAACTAGACATGCCAGTTTCCAAAAAATCCAGACTTTCCCAGAACAGGCACTTCCTCCACACACTTTGGACTGACAAGTCGGGCCCTCCCAAAGCAACTATGTACGAACAATGGTGTTCCAGCTTAGGATCCCAAAAGGGCGGCATCTCCATTATATACGCATCCCTGGCAGACAAGGCAGACTCCCTGGCATACGCTTGATCCTGGGAAGCAGATCTGGACATCCAGCTGGACCCTGACAAGTAGTTTCAAGCCTTCCGCAGATCGTCTAAAGGTATCTTAAACATCTCACTGATAGAAGCTAACATTAAAGTGTTGACGAGATGGTACTATGTTCCCGCTAGACTATCCAAGATATATCCAGACGCCTCCCATCTCTGCTATAGAGGATGCGGGCATGTGGGCACGATGCTCCATATATGGTGGACTTGCCCCCGTATAAGAAGCTACTGGAATAAATTCCTCCATGTATTACGAAAGGTAACAGTGACCCAAGTTCCCCAAGACCCCACATACATTCTGTTGAACCGCAGGGTGTACAACATCCCTAAAGCCCTGTACACACGGTCGGACATTGATCGGACATTCCGACAATAAAATCCATGGATTTTTTCCGACAGATGTTGGCTCAAACTTGTCTTGCATACACACGGTCAGAACGCGGTGACGTAAAACACGTACGTCGGGACTATAAACGAGGCAGTAGCCAATAGCTTTCGTCTCTTAATTTATTCTGAGTATGCGTAGCACTTTGTGCATCGGATTTGTGTACACACGATCAGAATTTACCGATCGGATTTTGTTGTCGGAAAACTTTATAGCCTGCTCTCAAACTTTGTGTGTCGGAAATTCCGACGGAAAAAGTCCGATGGAGCCCACACACGATCGGAAATTCCGACAATACAATCCGATCGCACTTTTTCCATCGGAAACTCCGACCGTGTGTACAGGGCATTAGTGCACACAACAACTTATCTTCTTCAAGTGCTTGGGAGCCAAGATTACCGGGCAAAAGCGTGGAAAAAAACGACACTATCAATCTTGGCTGCCAAGCAGAAAATATCCTGGATCATGACCCAGGAACAGACAGTTGCAAAGCTGCTGGATATGGTCCAGCGCTTTGATAGGGTCTGGAAACCATGGGCCACACATATCAAGATCCCGCTTTACCCGAGTCACCTCCATACATGAAGGAATTTCCAGAAGGACCACATACCCTTTCCCCCTCCCCTATCTCTTTTCTTTTCTCCTAATCTCCCCCACTTTCTCTCTTAACTCTTTCTCATTGTACATATCACCAGACTTGTTGTCGGCATGTTGCAAGCTTAACACTTAGCTCTTCAAAGGCAATTTACCACTCAAACTGGATTGTCACAAGCAGAGGATAGATATCTACACTTTTTATTGAGATTGACATGACCCATGAAGTGAACAACCCCCTCCTCCCTATTCTGGGGACTGTTGTGACCCGGGAGACTGCCGGGGGCAAGCATCCTCTGGGAGGGTGAAGTAACGGACGGGGCTCGTCATCGGGCTGGGATCACGGGCTCTTTTACTCCACAGTGTGAACCCATAGGGGTAGAGTGATTACCCTGGAGGCCCTTTGTGACCCTAACCAATTCTGATACATCGAGACCACTCTCCACAGTGGATCTGATCAACCAGCTCACTTAAGTACGCAGTGGTTAAAAAGGTCTAGACCAGGGGTCTGCAAACTGCGGCCCGAGGGCCAGATGTGGCGCTTTGCTAGCCTTTATCTGGCCTTTGGGGCACAATTCCTCCCACTGATATGAGGCACTATTCCTCCCACCGATACCAACAATGGGGCACTATATCTTCCACCTATACCAATGATGGAATACTATTCCTCCTACTAATAGGGGACATACTCCTCCTATTGACCACCAACCCTGAGGCCATATTTATTCTCACTGATGCTAGGCCCGTGAAATTTTCTGCCCCTGCCGACCACAATCCGGCCCTCCTAAAGTTTGAAGGACAATAAAGTGGCCCTTTGTTTGAAAAGTATGGAGACCCCTGGTCTAGAAAAACACACTGTACTAGATAATTGACAATCCTAAGGACAGGTGAGCCAAATATACTATCTAAACCAATTACATGTTACATGCCAAAAGTTTATAGGAGCTAATGCCCCCCCCCCCCCCCCCCCCCATGGGACCTCCACGTTTTATGACAACATGTAATTACTGTTACTACTGTTATATGTTTCCAATAGAAAATATTGAAACTGAGATGATAACGCAAAACATTATACGGATAGCACATATACGATTACTAGGTTACGCATAGAGATGTACACACAGCTATATGCCAAGCATTTCATGTTGGATATTTGACCCTTACATGTTTGACACTCTCGTCAGGCTATGTTGGCCTGTAGGAGGGGGCATTGTCTGTATTGTTACTTTTATATCTGAACTGAAAATCTCAATAAATATATTAAAACGAAAATGAAAAAAATAAAAAAAATAAACGGTACCGGGGGCTCCCAGCCAGGTCCCCCCCTACGCTCCCCAGCTGTCGCACTCGTTTTATAGAAATGGTTGCTTTTGGCAACAAAAAAAAAAATAGCCTTGTATTTTTGTTAAAAAAAAATAACATATCTGGCAATCTTTTTCCTCTTCCATCCATTCTTTCACTGGTGATATAAACGATGGAGCCTAATTGGCTGGGCAACATATACAGCCCACGAATGAGAGGCTACAGTAGACGAGGTCCCAAGTGTCCCCATCCTGAAATGTATTTAAATATCTAGTGTAAATTGGCTTTTAATTATTTTTCCTGACTAATTGATAGGGGAATAATTAAATCTCCCCAAATTAATAATTTGATATAAACATTCGCCACGGTTAGTTAAATATAAACAGTTCTCAAAACTGTACACACGAGTATTGCTGACCGAACACCATCAAGGACTCGTCACTTGTCCCTTGGACTTTAGGACCTGGACCTCACGGGTTCATGCTCCATGTGCAGTAATCCAAGAAGAAAGATGCCTCACTTTGATATCAGCCTTGTATAAAAGTTTACTCCTCTTAGCACATCCCACCTATACTGCTTTCTCTAACGTGTTTCACTCTGAAGAGCCTAATCGTAGACCTCATGGGCAGTATAACATAGAAGTGACCCCCCATCCAGACACTCAAACTGCTCCATAGAGTTCCAAGTTCAGGTGTAGTCTTCAATGAGCTTGTCTCTAACATATTTCGTTCCAAAAAGCCTAATCATAGAGTAGAAGACCTCATGGCCAGTATAACGAAGAAGTGACCCCGATCCAGGTACTCAAATTACTCAATAAATCTACTCGTTAGGGTGTAGTCTTAATGAAGCCTGTCCATGTTCCATGTACAATAATCTAATAATAAGGATACCAGTCCCGTAAAAAATTATTGCTCCTAGCATGTATCACTCAAACTCCAGTCTCTAACGCATGTCACTCTGAAAAGCCTAATGATAGAGTAGCATAGACCTCATGGCCAGTATAACGTAGAGGTGACCCCGTTCCAGGCACTCAAATTGCTCTATACATCTCCTAGCCCAGGTGTAGTCTTCAAGGAGCTTTTCCTTGCTCCATGTACATTCTCCTTGACACATCCTGCTTAAACTCCTTTTTCACTAACGCGTTTCACTGTGAAGTGAATAATTGTTGAGTAACGTAGACCTCATGGCCTATACAATGTAGAAGTGACCTCAATCCACGCACTCAGATCGCTTCACACCTCTCTTAGTTCAGGTGTGGTCTTCAAGGAGCTTGTCCTTGCTCCATGTACATTTTCCTTGGCACATCCTGCTCAAACTCCTCTCACTAACACGTTTCACTGTGAAGGGAATAATTGTTGAGTTGCGTAGACCTCATAGTCTACACAACATAGAGGTGACCTCAATCCACTCACTCAGATCGCTTCACAAATCTCTTAGTTCAGGTGTGGTCTTCAAGAAGCTTGTCCTTGCTCCATGTACATTTTTCCTTCTTGGCACATCCTGCTCAAACTCCTCTCACTAACGCGTTTCACTCTTAAGGGAATAATTGTTCAGTAACGTAGACCTCATAGCTATACTACATAGAGTGGCCTCAATCCAGGCACTCATGTTGCTCCATACATCTTAGTTCAGGCGCAGTCTTCAAGGAGCCTGTCCATGTTTCATGAATATTAATCAAATTCGAAAGATGCCGCGCTCCAATACCAGTCCCGTAAAAATTGTTTGCTCCTAGCATGTACCGCTCAACTCCAATCTTTAACATTTTTCTCTCCGAAAAGCTTAATTATAGAGCAGTATAGACCTTATGACCAGTATAATGTAGAGGTGACCCCATTCCAGGCACTCAAATTGCTCCATACATCTCCTAGTTCAGGTGTAGTTTTCAAGGAGCTTGTCCTTGCTCCATGTACATTCTTCTTGGCACATCCTGCTTAAACTCCTTTTTCCTAACGCGTTTCACTGTGAAGGGAATAATTGTTGAGTAACGTAGACCTCATGGCCTATAAAACATAGAGGTGACCTCAATCCACACATTCAGATTGCTCCATACATCTTAGTTCAGGCGCAGTCTTCAAGGAGCTTGTCCATGTTCTATGTACATTCTTCCTGGAAAATCCCGTTTAAACTCCTTTTCACGAACGCGTTTCTCTCTGAAGGAAATAGTTGTTGAGTACCGGAGACCTCATGACCTATATAACATAGAGGTGACTTCAATCCGGGCACTCAGATTGTTCCACACATCTCTTAGTTCAGGTGTGGCCTTCAAGGAGCTTGACCATGTTCCATGAACAATAATCCAAGAAGAATGCCATACTCTGATACTATTTCTCAGTGCTGGGACAAGGAGCGGGCAGGAGGGGCGACTGCCCCTGGCTCAGTGAACTCACATGAAAGAGAAGGTTCGCAGCATGGTGAGTTCCCACCCTTGTAGCATTTTTGGTCTGTATGTTTCAGGGAGGGATGGGGGATTGTACTGGGGACACAATATCAGGGGGGGGGGGGCTTTGTGGTAGGAGGGGGTGATTAAGAGGCATACTGGGGACACAATGGGGAGGGGATAGAATTTTATGCTAGGAATATGGATTTGTGCTTGAATGGGGAATTTGGATGGGGAGATGATTTTTACTAGGAGTTTGTGTTAGTAGGGGGCAACTGGGGAGAAATTTTGAGTTGGAAGCAGGAGGAATTTAAGCATTTTTATTTGGGGAGAATATTGGCTTGCAGAGGGAATTTTTGCTTGAGTGGGGCGAGTGTGCAGATCGGTGCTGGAATTTTTTTTTTTGGGGGGGGGGGTTTGCTTAAAAAAATGATGCTCACACGCTCCGGGGGGTGATCGCGATTTGTAATCTTCACCCTGAACACTAGATAACCATGCCCCAGCACTGCTGGTCCTATATATAGTCGTCCATTCTTCTTAGCCTAGCCTGTCTGTAATGTGTTTTACTCCTCCAGCATCAGTTAGTGTCAGATTGTCCGTCGAAGTCCCATTATAAGTTGCAAATCGCCACTATTACTAGTGTGAAAAAAAAATCCAGTATATATACACAGTACATAATTTGTAGACACTATAACTTTCACGCAAACCAATCAATAAGTGGTTATTTGGAATTTTTTTAATACTAGACATGTAGCAGATTACATTTTGGTCTAAATTTATGAAGAAATTTGATTTTTTTTTATTGGCTAAGTTTTATATCAGAAATTAATAGTTTTTTTTTTTCAAAAGAGCATTATGTGTTATCAAAATTCCCCCTCCCAACACAAATTCTCCCCCCCCCATATTTCCCCTTCTAGCACATATACCCCCCCCCCAAATCATCCCTACTAACATAAATCCCCCCCCCCAAAAAAATTCCCTCCTAGCAAAATTCCCCCCCCCCCTGTCTACTATATAAACTCTACTAAAACAACCACCCCAAATCCTCCCTTCTAGCACAAATCCTCTTCCTCCATCCTCCCCTCAAACAAAAATCCCCCTAAATCACCATTCATAGCACCCCCCCCCCCAATTTTCCCCCTAGAACAAATTCCCCCTCCCAACACAAATCCCATCCCCTCCCCCCCACCTCACATGATACCACAGTGCCCAGGGCCACTACCCCTCCTGCCCACCCCTTGTCCCGACCCTGCTGAAGTAGATAACATAAAGGTGACCACACTCCAGGCACTCATACTTATCCATTCTCCATGTACAGTAATCAAAGAAGAAAGATGCCAAGCTCTGATACCAGTCCCGTATAATAGTTTATTCCTCTTAGCACATCCCACTCAAACTCCTTTTAACTAACGCGTTTCACTCTGAAGAGTTTAATTGTAGGAATAAGGTAAATCTCACGGCCAGTATAACATAGAGGAGACCCCAATACAGGCACTCAAATTTCTCCATAATACAGATGTAGTCTTCAAGCAGCTCATCCATGCTCCATGAACAATAATCCAAGAAGAAGGATACCGCACTCCGATACTGGTCCCATATGTAGTAGACCATTCTTTTTAGCGCATGCTGCTCAAACTTTTTTTCTCTAACATCTTTCACTCCCTAGAGCTTAATCGTAAAGTAATGTAGACCTCAAGGCCAGTATAACATAGAGGTGACCTTGCTCCAGGCACTCAGGTTGCTCCAAAACATCTCCGTACTGATGAAGGCTTCAAGGCTCTTATTCATTCTCCATGCACAGTAATCCAAGAAGAAAGATGAACTCCAATACCAGTCCCGTATAATAATAGTATATTCCTCTAAGCACATCCCACTCAAACTCTTTTAACCAACATGTTTCACTCTGAAGTGTTTATGTAGAGTAAGGTAGATCTCACAAGCAGCATAACATAGAGGAGACCCTGTTCCAGGCACTCAGATTGCGCCAAGACATCTCCATAGCGGTGAAGGCTTCAAGGCACTTATCCATGCTCCATATAGAGTAACCCAAAAAGAATGATGCCGAACTCCGATACCAGTCCTATATAATAGTTTATTCCTCTAAGTACATCTCACTCAAACTCCTTTTAACCAACATGTTTCGCTCTGAAGAGTTAAATTGTAGAGTAAGCTGGTCTGTATAACATAGAGGAGAACCCGCTCTAGGCACGCAGATTGCTCCAAAACATCTCCTTACTGGTGAAGTCTTATCCATGGTCCATGTACACTAATCAAAGAAGAAAGATGCCAAGCTCTGATACCAGTTCCGTATAATAATTTATTCCTCTTAGCACATCCCACGCCAACTCATTTTAACCAACATGATTCATTCTGAAGAGTTTAATTGTAGAGTAAGCTAGATCTCATGGCCTTTATAACATAGAGGAGACCCCAATCCTGGCACTCAAATTGCCATAGTACAGATGTAGCCTTCAAGGAGCTTATCCATGTTCCATGTCCATTAACCCAAGAAGAAAGATGCCACACTCAGAGGATAATTGTACACCCCACTTGCCGATCGCCTAACTGGGAAAATACGTTATGATTTGACGTTTAATACCGGGGTTATGGCTGCAGCTAGATGCCATAACCCCGGTATAGAAATTTCCCTCAGATGCCGGTCTTTTTGATAATAGTGATCCAAGCAGCTGATTCACCACTGGATCACTTTTAGAAGCAGCTGGATAGGTCAACCCCTCCCCTCCCTTTTTCCGGTGGTTCTTGGGCTTACCTAGCGGATGGGAAGCCCAAGAACTGATCCGGTGCTGATAGCGGCTGGCCACAGAGATGAGCAGAGGAAAGAAGGCCTCCACTCATCTCTGTGGCCTAGGAGGCCCGGAGCGACGTCATGACGTCACTTCAGGTTCGGTCTGATGTAAGCAATGTCTTTTTTTTTAAGCACTGGATCAATGGGTTTTTTTTTCTTGATCTAACGCTTTCCATTGTAGAGGAGAGATGTGGGGTCTTATTGACCGCAGATCCCTCCATAAAGAGGACCTGTCATGCTTTATTGTCACAAGAGACGTTTACATTTCTTGTGACAGCAATAAAAGTGTTACCTCCTTACCGCCTTCTTTAACCCCTTGATCCCAGCACTAGCACACTGCAACCGCATTCACTTGAATGGGTCGCGACAGCCACAGTGGGTATCATTCTGGCTGTGATCGCGCAGCAGGCATGTGTACACTTTCAGTCGCTGGGGCCACTTGTAATCTGGAAAGCCCACGTGACAATGCAGGGACACAATTGAGAGACAGGGACAGAGAGTTGTCACCCTATAATAGGAAGTACCTGGATTAGGACCTCCATGCCAGGACCACCAGGAAATGTTTGAATGAAAGCTGCAGATTTGAAAAAACTGAAACTGACTTCTGATTCTGAAATTAACTTGTTAAAGCTCCGATGAGAGTTGAGTTGATTGAGGGTTTTAAAGCAAGGGGCCTATTTATAACAATTCAATGTGACGAATGTCTCAGAATTCATACAAACATAGCAAATAATCGCCATCTAGTGGCCATAAGACAGTATTTTCCTGAAATACCTCAATCGGGAAAATACTGCATTAAGGCCACTAGATGGAGCTGATGATCATAGCACATTGAATTGTTATAAAAAGACCTCGAAGTAACACATTCAGAAGGTTTAACTTTTTTTAGATGTAATAGGCTTGTAGTAGATCAGCAGTCTCTGACCATCTCCTGTAGTAGGTCGGCAGTCTCTGACCACCTCTTGCAGTAGGTCTGCAGTCTCTGACCATCTCCTGTAGTATGTCTGCAGTCTCTGACCATCTCCTGTAGTATGTCTGCAGTCTCTGACAATTCTCCTGTAGTATGTCTGCAGTCTCTGACCCTCTCCTGTAATATGTCTGCAGTCTCTGACCATCTGCTGTAGTATGTCTGCAGTCTCTGACAATTCTCCTGTAGTATGTCTGCAGTCTCTGACCATCTCCTGTAATATGGCAGCAGTCTCTGCCCACTTCTGTACCATGTCTGCAGTCTCTGACCGTCTCCTGAATTATGTTTGCAGTCTCTGACCATCTCCTGTAGTATGTCTGCAGTCTCTGACCGTCTCCTGAATTATGTTGACAGTCTCTGACCATCTCCTGTAGCATTACATATACTGAATATTATATGTGGCCCTCGCTAATATTGGTGCCAGTGCCAGGATAAGCTTATCCAGTCCTCAAGGCAAAGATGCCAAATTGCGCCCTCCCCTTCATTATGCACAAGCTTATGAGGAGGAAGGGCAGAGAGAGCACTGCCCGCATCTCCTCCCAGCTCTCTCTCTTCCTCTCCTTGCCGCTTCCAGCGCTGGGCTGGCAGAAGTAGTGATGTCACTGTCACTACTCCTGCCAGACTTTAAAGTAGAAGGAACTTGCTGCGCCCACATCCCTGTAATCCATGCTGCGCCCAGGGCAGCTGTCCCTTCTGCCCACCCCTTGTCCTGGCCCTGATTGGGATTGCAGTTAAGCCCCACCCCCATCTGAAAATCGCAGGAGTTTTCAGATGCTGCAAGCTGAACTTTTGAAGTCACCACTTCTCAGCTCCAGTGTGTTCCACATTCACATGGGACATCTGTTTCTCTTGGACATGTCCGCATGCATTATGTACTGAGCGGCATCCATGCGTCTTGCCGCTTTCCTATCTGCATTACCCAGCATAGGCCCCAAATATCATACCTCCCAACTTTTTGAGATGGGAATGAGAGACACCTATCAGCAAAAGTATGCAGGCATAGGACACACCGCTTGCCACGCCCCTTAAAGGAGAATTGTACAAAAAAACAAGATTGGTTAAACCCACAAGTGCTTTTTTTACCACTACTATTCCTTTATATTGGCTTTTGGAATTTACAAATACAGCAATTTAGAAATCAGATGAGAGGTTTAGCGCTGGAAAACACTTTTTGATAGATAAAAAGTGCATTTTATATACATCTATACAGATCAGACCAAAATGAGGGACAAATGAGGAGGAATGAGGGACAGTGGGACATTGTTCCAAATCAGGGACAGTCCCTCAAAATCCGGGACAGTTGGGAGCTATGCAATATAGCGCGTCCTGGAAAATTAGTACTCATTTCATGCTAATATACCGTTTGTGGAAGCCGATCACCCCGGCGTGCCGGCGCCAACATTTTTTTGGCAATTATTTTGGCTCTTCGATCGTCCGTGGCGTCACGCGTACATCTGCTGACTGTTTACCGATAACTCTCCGATGGTAATTAAATAAAAAAAAAAATACCCCTCAGGTTCCAGTAGGTGGGGGGGGGAGACATCAATATTTTCTCCCGTTAATTGAATAGAACCTCTCGCTGCTAATGAATATATCATGTAAACAGCAGTCGCTGCTAATAAACAGCAACTGCCTGCACCTGCTAATTAATTAGACGTGACTGTCGCTCGCCGCTGGCTCGTCGGATAAAAATAGCTTTTTTTTTTTTTTCTCCAACAGTGGCTCAGTGGTTAGTGATTCTGCCTTTGCAGCACCGGGGTCACGGGTTCAAATTCCAACCCCCGCCCGTCTGCATGGAGTTTGCATGTTCTTCTCCGCCGTTCTGGCGGGATTTCCTCCCACGCTCCAAAGACATGCTGGTAGGTTAATTGGCTGGCTCACCTCCTAAGTGCTTCGAGTCCCCGGGAAAGAAAAGCGATATAGAAATACGAATACAATGAAAAAAATTTTTGCTTCGAGGAGAACTCCATCTGAAAAAAGAGAATTCTGTATATGAGCTGTTCTCATGGCTCTGACCTTAAATGTAAAAAATCTTTGGTCCCACCCTTGTTCTCCATTCTAATTTGGTGCTTTGCCTGTGGAAAAAAAAGGTAATTTTTTTCCCAAGGCTGAATTATTGTGTCACAGCTCCGCCCCTTTTTGTTCTTAAAGGGAACCTGAGCTGAGAAAAAAAAAATAAAACCTCCATTGCGGACTTTTTTCTGAAAATGAACTTGTCGTGTTGATTCTAAATCTCTCCTGAACAGCATTAAAAGCCTCACAGGAGTCCTAATCCTTCCTAAAAGTGCCTGGACATACCCTTTAAGAATATTATTTAGAAGGCAGCGGGAGGAGTGAGACTCCATGGGGAGGCAGGGATTCTGAAGATGCAGTGAGTTTTGATTGGAGGGAATATAGAAGCTGCCATTGCTGACCTACACTTAAAGTGTCTGGGTGACATCACTTTTCTTTTTCCAATGTAGAAATGGAAATGTGAATTAATGTGTCACAGCCCCACCCCTTTTTATTCTTAAAGGGAAGTCGCGCTGAGGGAAAAAATTGAAGCTTCCATTGCTGACCTCCTTCTGAAAATGAACTTGTCGTGTTGATTCTAAATCTCTCCTAGATAGCATTAAAAGCCTCACAGGAGTCCTAATCCTTCCTAAAAGTGCCTGGACATACCCTTTAAGAATATTTTTTAGAAGGCAGCAGGAGGAGTGAGACTCCACGGGGAGGCAGGGATTCTGAAGCTGCAGAGGGTTTTGATTGGAGGAAATATAGAAGCTGCCATTGCTGACCTACACTTAAAGTGTCTGGGTGACATCACTTTTTTTTTTCCAATGTAGAAATGGAAATGTGAATAAATGTGTCACAGCCCTACCCCTTTTTATTCTTATTTAAAGAAAGTATGGAAGCTGCCATTGCCAACCTGCCCTCAAAGTGTAGGGGTGCTCTACCCTGGGATAAAGGTGAAACCTTTTTTTTCTTTTCTTTACAAGGCTGAATTAATTTGTCACAGTCCCGCCCCTATTTGTTATTAAAGGGAACCTGAGCTGAGAAAAAAAAATAAAACCTCCATTGCGGACTTTCTTCTGAAAATGAACTTGTCGTGTTGATTCTAAATCTCTCCTGGATAGCATTAAAACCTCACAGGAGTCCTAATCCTTCCTAAAAGTGTCTGGACATACCCTTTTAAGAATATTATTTATAAGGCAGCGGGAGGAGTGAGATTCCATGTTGAGGCAGGGATTCTGAAGATGCAGAGAGTTTTGATTGGAGAAAATATAGAAGCTGCCATTGCTGACCTACACTTAAAGTGTCTGGGTAACCACTTTTTTTTTCCAATGTAGAAATGGAAATGTGAATTAATGTGTCACAGCCCCACCCCTTTTTATTCTTATTTGAAGAAAGTATGGAAGCTGCCATTGTCGACCTGCCCTCAAAGTGTAGGGGTGCTCTACCCTGGGATAAAGGTGACACCATTTTTTTTTTTTACAAGGCTGAATTAATGTGTCACGGCCCCGCCCCTTTTTGTTCTTAAAGGTCACCTGAGCTGAGAAAAAAAAAATAAAACCTCCATTGCAGACTTTCTTTTGAAAATTAACTTAAAGTGTAGGGGTGACATCACTTTTTTTTTCCAATGTAAAAATGGAAATGTGAATTAATGTGTCACAGCCCCACCCCTTTTTATTCTTAAAGGGAAGTCGTGCTGAGAAAAAAAATATAAGCTTCCATTGCTGACCTCCTGAAAATGAACTTGTGTTGATTCTAAAGCTCTTCTGAACAGCATTAAAAGCCTCACAGGAGTTCTAATCCCTTATATAAAAAAAAAAATGTCTGGACATACCCTTTAGGAATATTATTTGGAAGGCAGCAGGAGGAGTGAGAATCCACGTTGAGGCAGGGATTCTGAAGATGCAGGGAGTTTTATTTAAACGAAGTATAGAAGCTGCCATTGCCGACTTTCCCGCAAAGTGTAGGGGTGCGCTACCCTGGGATAAAGGTGACACAATTTTTTTTTTTTTACAAGGCTGAATTAATGTGTCACAGTCCCGCCCCTTTTTATTCTTAAAGGGAACCTGCACTGAGAAAAATATTGAAGCTTCCACTGCAGATTTTCTTCTGAAAATGAACTTGCCGTGTTGATTCTAAATCTCTCCTGGATAGCATTAAAAGCCTCACAGGAGTGCTAATCCTTCCTAAAAGAAAACAAAATATGTCTGGACATACCCTTTAAGAATATTATTTAGAAGGCAGCAGGAGGAGTGAGACTCCACAGTGAGGCAGGGATGCAAGGAAATTTGATTGAAGGAAATATGGCCTGCCCTTAGTGTGGGAGTGCTTTACCCTGTGAAAAAGGTGAAATCATTTTTTTTTCCAAGGTTGATTGAATGTGTCACAGCCCCGCCCCTTTTTATTCTTAAAAGGAACCTGAGCTGGGATAAATATTGAAGACCTCCTTCTGAAAATGAGGTTGTTGTGTTGATTCTTTGGTGTGTAACTTTCTCCTGCACAGCATTAAAAGTCTATAGCAGTTCTACTCCTTATAAAAAAAAAAAAGTGCCTGGACATACCCTTTAGGAATATTATTTGGAAGGCAGCAGGAGGAGTGAGACTCCAGGGTGAGGCAGGAATCCTAAAGATGCTGGGATCTTTGATTGAAGGAAATGTGGAAGTTGCCATTTCTGACCTGTCCTTAAAGTATAGGAACGCTTTACCATGGAGAAGAAGTGACATCACTTTTTTCCAAGGCTTAATTGATGTGCCACAGCCCCGCCCCTTTCTATTCCTAAAGGGAACCCGTGCAGAGAAAAATATTGAAGCCTCCTTCTGCAAATGAAATGGTCTTGTTGGTTATTTTGGCTTTACATTCCGATTCATTGAACAAGCATGCAAACAGTGAAGTCAGCACAGGTCTGCATACCTGTGTGATTCAGAAATGTCTGAAGCTTTTGGATCGGCCTGACAGCCAGGCATCCAGAGTTTTCTTAAAGGGTAAGTCCTGCCATGTTTTTTTTTTTTTTTGTTAAGTTTTGGATAGAGTGAAGAAGGATTGGAACCCCTGTCTGTTGTTGTTGTGGTTTTTTTTTCTGCTAGGGCTCCACTAGAGAGATTGCCCCCCACTTCCTGTCATGGTGACAACTGTTATCACCAGACAGGAAGTGGCAGAAAATATACAACAGAGGCAAAGACAGAAATAGAAATCTGACAGGGACTGTAGCCTACCCTCACACTACTAAAGAAATTATTATTTTTTTTATTCCTGTGTGCCATTGGAGGGTTACCCTCACTTCCTGTCTGATGATGCCGTTGTCACCAAGACAGGAAGTGGGGAGAAATCTCTCTAATGGAACCCCAGATAGCAGTAAAAACCAGGCAGGTGTTCTAATCGTTCCACAATCTATAAGGAATGAGCAAAAAAAAAGTTTAGTATGGATGTACACTTTAAAAAGACTCTGGTTGTGTCTGGCTGCCAGGACCATCCAATAACATGAGTATGCAGGGCAGAGTGCTGGCATGCTTTCTTGGAACATATTAAAATAAAATAAAAAAATATATGACCATATCAAGGCACCTATCATTTACAAAAGGAGGTCAACAACGGAAGCTTTAATATTTTTCTCAGCGCGGGTTCCCTTTAAGAGAAAAAGGGGCGGGGCTGTGACACAATATTTCAGTCTTGGAAAACAATGATGTCGCATTTTTCCAGGGTAGAGCACTCGTACACTTTAAGAGAAGGTCAGCAATGGCAGCTTCCATATTTTCTTCATCTAAAGCTCCCTGCATCCCCAGAATTCCTGCCTCACAGTGGAGTCTCCCTCCTCCTGCTGCATTCTGAATAATATTCTTAAAGGGCATGTCCGGGCAATTTTTTTTTTTAACTTGATTGAAGTGGGGGAAGGATTCAAACTCCTGTCAGGTTTTTAATACTATCCAGAAGAGACTTTCCCCTACTTCCTGCTCTGCTAAGACTTCGTCAGACAGAAAGCGAGGGGGGCTTTCCAATAGGGACACAGACAGAAATAAAAAGCTAATGAGGGTTCTAGCTTTCCCCTAAAAAAAAAAAAAAAAAAAAGTTCTGGCTGGACATGCACTTTAAGTGGAAGATCCGGCCGGTCTGCAGCAGGTGGGCGGAGTTGGGAACTCAGAAGCACGGATCTCAAAGAATTAGTCCCCAAGAGGTATGGCCAGTAATTAGCCCCCCCCACCATTTCCTGGCTACGCTTATTTTATCCAAAGCCTCTCCTCATTTTCCCCATGTTGTCTACAAACGGTCCTGAGAGTCATCCTGGCTCCTAAGGTACGCATTAACACGCAGGGCGCACGCATGTACAGGTGACGGCGTGCCTCCATTTCCGCAACATCTGAGCGCCAATTACAGAGGAATCCGAGAAGCCGCTTGCCAATTATTTATTTATAAGTCCCTCTCGTGGCTAATGATTTTCTTATAAACACAGCCGAAGGCTAATTAGCGACACGTCTCCCGATTGCTAATGAATTCCTTCCCGGCACACAGATGACTCAACTCGACGCCGATCGGAATAGGAGGCGGCACGGGGCGAGCGCCACAGAGAGAAACCCTCCTTCTAGAAGAAGACTAGAGATCTCTGTAGAGATAGAATCAAAAATATATTAAAGGGTCACTCCAACCAAAACTGATATTTCATCGTTGGGTAGAGAGCTGGTACACCTGCTGTGCCCATTATGAGGGGTTCCCACCATCCCTGTGCTGAGTTCCCTGGTCTGTACACCTGCTGTGCCCATTATGAGGGGTTCCCACCATCTCTGTACTGAGTTCCCTGGTCTGTACACCTGCTGTGCCCATTATGAGGGGTTCCCACCATCTCTGTGCTGAGTTCCCTGGTCTGTACACCTGCTGTGCCCATTATAAGGAGTTCCTACCATCCCTGTGCTGAGTTCCCAGGTCTGTAACCCTGCTCTGCCAATTACAAATGGTTCCCACCATCCCTGTGCTGAGTTCCTGTGTCTGTACACCTGCTATGCCCATTACAAAGGGTTCCCACCATCCCTGCACTGGGTTTCCTGGTCTGTAGACCTGCTGTGCCCATTATGAGGGGTTCCCACCATCCCTGCACTGGGTTTCCAGGTCTGTACACCTGATGTGCCCATTATGAGGAGTTCCTACCATCTCAGTGCTGAGTTCCCGGGTCTGTACACCTGCTGTGCCCATTATGAGGGGTTCCCACCATCTCAGTGCTGAGTTCCCGGGGTCTGTACACCTGCTGTTCCCATTATGCGTGGTTCCCACCATCCATGCTAGATTATTTATATATTCTTCTTTATGGAGAACAGAAGAAGCTGAACAGGGACACCCAGAGCTCCAAGGTGGACAGGAACAGAGTCAGGAATAATTGTCAGGACATCTCACTGTTGGAGTATCCTATAAGGTGCTAAAATGTCACCTTTGGGTGGACTAAAGGGTCAACAGGTGGTCAGTACCCTGCCTGACACACCATGACCCACTTTCCAAACCTCTTCCCTTTATATATTATGCTTGTTTTCTTATATTATGACCTGTAAGGCCAAACGTAGCAGCTTCCGTCAGTGGCTTCTTTCCTAGGTATTCATAACAGATTCCCTCAAATTAAATATAAATGGCTGTCCAAGGCACCCATAAACTTAACCACTTCAATACCCAGCCATAGTCATATGACGTCCACCGATGGGATCTCCCATCCTGGGTGGACGTCATATGACGTCCTGGGATTCCCGTCCGTCTAGGGGGCGCGTGCGCGCCACCGGGAGCGCGCGCGCCGCGTTGCTCGGGACCCGGTGCGTGTGCCCGGCGGCCGCGATGTCCGCCGGGCACCCGCGATTGCCCGTTAACCGGGCCGGACCGTGGATCTGTGTGTGTGTAAACACTAGGGATGAGCTTCGTGTTCGAGTCGAACCCATGTTCGACTCGAACATCGGCTGTTCGGTCGTTCGCCGAATTGCGAACGATATGGGCCGTTCGCGCCAAATTCGTGTGGCGCGTCACGGCCCATAATTCACTGCGGCATCGCAGTGCATTGCTGGCTGATGATTGGCCAAGCATGCACTATGACCCGCATGCTTGGCCAATCACAGCGCCGTCAGTAGAGAGAGCTGTAATTGGCCAAAGCCAGGGTGGCTTTGGCCAATTATGGCTCAGGGGATTTAGTACACACCCCACACTATATAAGGCCGCCTGCACGGCGGCCCTGTGTAGTGTGTGTTCCGGTGTGCTGAGAGATAGAGAGAGAGAGAGACAGTGTCATTTGATTTGAGTTAGATAGATTAGGCAGAACAGTCAGTCAGTTAGCTGCACTTACAGTGTATTGTGTATATATATGCATCCCAGGTGTTGCATATATATATATACACTGTATTCAGTTTAGCTAGATCCGTTCCTGTTATCTTCTATCTAGACTATTTACATTTAGTGCAGTGTGTCCTGCTCACAGTGTTCAGCTAGATCCGTTCCTGCTATTTACATTCAGTGCAGTGCGTCCTGCTCACAGTGTTCAGCTAGATCCGTTCCTGGTATTTACATTTAGTGCAGTGCGTCCTGCTCACAGTGTTCAGCTAGATCCGTTCCTGCTATTTACATTCAGTGCAGTGCGTCCTGCTCACAGTGTTCAGCTAGATCCGTTCCTGCTATTTACATTCAGTGCAGTGCGTCCTGCTCACAGTGTTCAGCTAGATCCGTTCCTGCTATTTACATTCAGTGCAGTGCGTCCTGCTCACAGTGTTCAGCTAGATCCGTTCCTGCTATTTACATTCAATGCAGTGCGTCCTGCTCACAGTGTTCAGCTAGATCCGTTCCTGCTATTTACATTCAGTGCAGTGCGTCCTGCTCACAGTGTTCAGCTAGATCCGTTCCTGGTATTTACATTTAGTGCAGTGCGTCCTGCTCACAGTGTTCAGCTACATCCGTTCCTGCTATTTACATTCAGTGCAGTGCGTCCTGCTCACAGTGTTCAGCTAGATCCTTTCCTGCTATTTACATTCAGTGCAGTGCGTCCTGCTCACAGTGTTCAGCTAGATCCGTTCCTGGTATTTACATTTAGTGCAGTGCGTCCTGCTCACAGTGTTCAGCTAGATCCGTTCCTGCTATTTACATTCAGTGCAGTGCGTCCTGCTCACAGTGTTCAGCTAGATCCGTTCCTGCTATTTACATTCAGTGCAGTGCGTCCTGCTCACAGTGTTCAGCTAGATCCGTTCCTGCTATTTACATTCAGTGCAGTGCGTCCTGCTCACAGTGTTCAGCTAGATCCGTTCCTGGTATTTACATTTAGTGCAGTGCGTCCTGCTCACAGTGTTCAGCTACATCCGTTCCTGCTATTTACATTCAGTGCAGTGCGTCCTGCTCACAGTGTTCAGCTAGATCCGTTCCTGCTATTTACATTCAGTGCAGTGCGTCCTGCTCACAGTGTTCAGCTAGATCCGTTCCTGCTATTTACATTCAGTGCAGTGCGTCCTGCTCACAGTGTTCAGCTAGATCCGTTCCTGGTATTTACATTTAGTGCAGTGCGTCCTGCTCACAGTGTTCAGCTAGATCCGTTCCTGCTATTTACATTCAGTGCAGTGCGTCCTGCTCACAGTGTTCAGCTAGATCCGTTCCTGCTATATACATTTAGTGCAGTACGTCCTGCTCACAGTGTTCAGCTAGATCCGTTCCTGTTATCTTCCTACTGACAGGCAGGCTTGTCTGGTTACAGTATATAAAGCTACCTGAAGAAAATTACAGGTGTTCTATCCCAGCTTAGTGCAGCTACAGGCCATTAGTATGTCTGGAAGGCCAAGAAGGAGAGGCAGACAGTCACAAGCCAATAAGAGAGGGCAAGCAGGCTCTGTGTCTAGTGCTGGTCGTGGAGACGGTGCATCCTCATCAGCACGTGGCCATGGGACACGCTTGGCCTTTTTTTCGGCAGCTGGCCGTGTTGAGCCGCAACATGCGGAAGACTTGGTCGAGTGGATGACCAAGCCGTCCTCATCCTCCTCATCCTCTCTCACCCATGCCCAGGGTGCTTTGTCTGGCAAAGCAGCGGCCTCTTCCCTCAGCTCAATGTCATCAGTGACTCCTTCCCTAGCTCCACCATGTCCTCATGAGGATTCCCTCGAACTGTTTGACCACAGTGTTGGGTACATGCTCCAGGAGGATGCCCAGCGTTTGGAAGGCTCTGATGATGATACTGAGCTCAATGAAGGCAGTAACATGAGCACGGACAGAGGGGGTGCCCAAGAAGGACAGCAATCTGGCAGTCATGCTCCCCCTGCTGCAGCATACTGCCAGGTTTGCTCCAGTGATGAGGAGGGAGGGGATGATGAGGTCACTGACTCAACGTGGGTGCCTGATAGGAGAGAGGAGGAGGAGGAGGAGGAGGAGGAGGAGGAGGTGGCACATCACCAACTAGGCAGGATGCCCTCCAGGGGCCAGCCTAAGGGCAGCACATTGACTGCATCACACCCCAAAGCTCCACATGTGCAGGGCGCTGCAGTCTCTGCGCGTTATTCAAAAAGTTCTTTGGTGTGGGCCTTTTTTGAGACGAGTGCATCAGATCGCACCGCTGCTATTTGCAACATATGTCTCAAGCGTATCTCGCGTGGCCAAAACATCTCCCGCTTGGGTACCACATGCTTGACCAGACATATGTTGACCTGCCATGCAGTTCGTTGGCAAGCGTATCTGAAAGACCCACACCAAAGAACAAAGACGATCTCTCCTTGCTCCTCATCAGCTGAGATTTCCAACCCCACTAGACCTTCAGTCCTCTCTGAGACCTGCAGTGAGAGGAATGAAGGTGTAGAATTAGGTGTGTCACAGCCAAGTACTTGTGGGCAATCTGCTTTTGGTACACCGACGTCAGATTGTACCAGGCAAATTTCCCTGCCCCAGCTGCTGCACCGCCGAAAGAAGTTTGCTCCCAGCCATCCACATGCCCAGCGGTTGAATGCTAGCTTGGCAAAATTGCTAGCACTTCAACTGCTGCCTTTTCAGTTGGTAGACTCTGCCCCCTTCCGTGAGTTTGTGGAATGTGCGGTTCCTCAGTGGCAGGTACCCAAACGCCACTTTTTCTCACGGAAGGCGATTCCGGCTCTCTACCGGCATGTGGAAGGCAATGTCCATGCCTCGCTGGACAGGGCGGTCAGCGGTAAGGTGCATATTACCGCTGACTCATGGTCCAGCAGGCATGGACAGGGACGTTACTTAAGTTTCACGGCGCATTGGGTGACTCTGCTGGCAGCTGGGAAGGATGCAGGACAAGGTGCTGTAGTGTTGGAGGTTGTTCCGCCACCACGCCTCCAAAATGCTGATTGTGACACACCTCTCTCCTCCACCCCCTCCTCTTCTTCTTCCTCCATGGCCTCTTCCTCGGAACCAGCGGTGCTCCGTAGGCGTTCAAGGGGCTACGCAAGTACGCAGGCCAAAAGATGCCATGCGGTGCTTGAGCTGGTGTGCTTGGGGGACAGGAGCCACACTGGGGCAGAGGTTCTGTCAGCTCTGCAGGGGCAGGTTCAGAGGTGGTTGACGCCACGCCAACTTAAGGCAGGAATGGTGGTTTGCGACAATGGCACCAACCTCCTCTCTGCCCTCCGACAGGGACAACTGACCCATGTGCCCTGTTTGGCTCACGTCCTTAACTTGGTGGTGCAGCGGTTCTTGGGCAGGTACCCGGGCTTACAGGATGTCCTGAGGCAGGCCAGGAAAGTCTCTGTGCATTTCCGCCGGTCATATAATGCCAGTGCTCGGCTGACGGACCTCCAAAAGGAGTTTAACCTGCCCAAGAACCGCCTAATCTGTGACATGCCCACCAGGTGGAACTCGACGTTGGCCATGCTGCAGCGGCTGCACACGCAGCAGAGGGCCATCAATGAGTACCTGTGCGACTATGGCACCAGGACAGGGTCAGGGGACCTTGGTTTTTTTTCCCCACGCCAGTGGGCCATGATCAGGGATGCATGCACTGTCCTGTCACCATTCGAGGAGGCCACGAGGATGGTGAGCACTGACAGTGCATGCATCAGTGACACTGTCCCCCTTGTCCACCTGTTGGAGCACACGCTGCGTGGAATAATGGACAGGGCACTTGAGGCAGAACAGAGGCAGGAAGAGGAGGACTTCCTTAGCTCTCAAGGCCCCCTTTATCCAGACAGTGTTCCTGCGTGCCCGCCGATCACACAGGAAGAGGACGAGGAGGAGGAGGAGGAGGAGGAGGAAGATTGTGTCAGTATGGAGGTGGAGCCTGGCACTCAGCATCAGCAGTCTTTAAGGGATCAGTCCCAAGGAACACATGGACTTGTACGTGGCTGGGAGGAGGTGGCTGCGGACGTTGTTGTCCTTAGTGACCCAGAGGACTCCGGACCGAATGCCTCAGCAAACCTACGCTGCATGGCCTCCCTGATCCTGCAAAGCCTGCGTAAGGATCCTCGTATTCGTGGTATCAAGGAGAAGGACCAATACTGGCTGGCAACCCTCCTTGATCCACGTTACAAGGGTAAGGTTGCGGACCTTATCTTGCCATCGCAGAGGGAGCAGAGGATGAAACATCTTCGGGAGGCCTTGCAGAAAGGTCTGTGCAACGCGTTCCCAGAGACTGGGAGGTTACAAACTCCTGTTTCTGGACAACGTGTTGCTGAGGCTTCGGTCAGTCAAAGAAGGAGCGGTGGAGAAGGTGGCCGTCTGACCGATGCGTTCAGACAATTTTTTGGTCCGCAGCCCCAAGGTATGATCGGTTCCAGCAACCATCGCCAGCGTCTGTTTTACATGGTGCAGGAATACCTAGGGGCAAGATCAGACTTGGACACCTTTCCCACCGAAAATCCTCTGGGTTACTGGGTCTTGAGGATGGATCACTGGCCAGAGCTTGCACAGTATGCAATTGAGCTACTGGCCTGTCCTGCATCCAGCGTTCTTTCGGAACGCACATTCAGTGCTGCTGGAGGCGTGGTAACCGATCACAGGGTGCGTCTGTCCACCGACTCGGTCGATCGGCTGACCTTCATAAAAATGAATCAGTCTTGGATCACCACCAGCTACCAAGCACCTGATGCAGATGTAACCGAATAATTTTTTTTGAAATCTCAGATCCCTTCAAAGACTGCCTATGCTGATGCTGAGTGACTATCCCTGAGTAATTATCCTCTTCCTCCTCAATCATCACGCTGATAGCTTGTAAGAACATTTTTGGTTCTGGGCGCCACCACCAGTGCCTAAGGCACAATTTTTCAGCCCCTGTTTAACAGGGGCGTGTAATTACAATTTTTGATGCAATACTTTGCAGCAGGGCTTGTTCCTGCGTTTCAACTAGAGTGTCTGTGAGGGGTTGCAGTGTTGTGGCACCAGCACCAGTGCCTAAGACCCAATTTTTCTGCCCCTGTCTAACAGGGGCGTGTAATTACAATTTTTGATGCAATACTTTGCAGCAGGGCTCGTTCCTGCGTTCCAACTAGAGTGTCTGTGAGGGGTTGCAGTGTTGTGGCACCAGCACCAGTGCCTAAGGCCCAATTTTTCTGCCCCTGTCTAACAGGGGCGTGTAATTACAATTTTTGATGCAATACTTTGCAGCAGTGCTCGTTCCTGCGTTCCAACTAGAGTGTCTGTGAGGGGTTGCAGTGTTGTGGCACCAGCACCAGTGCCTAAGGCCCAATTTTTCTGCCCCTGTCTAACAGGGGCGTGTAATTACAATTTTTGATGCAATACTTTGCAGCAGGGCTCGTTCCTGCGTTCCAACTAGAGTGTCTGTGAGGGGTTGCAGTGTTGTGGCACCAGCACCAGTGCCTAAGGCCTAATTTTTCAGCTCCTGTTCAACAGGGGCATGTAATTACAATTCTTGATCTAATATTTCACAGCAGGGCCCTGTGAGGGCTTACAGTGTTTTGGCCACAGCAACACCTAAGGCCCAAATTTCTGCTGAGTATATAGGGCAGGACCCTACCTTCAAACATCTAACTTACAAACGACTCCTACTTGCAAACGGTAGGAGACAACAGGAAGTGAGATGAAATCTACCCCTAAGGAAGGGAAATTCTCTCCTGTAAGAGTTAATATGGGAAAACAATTTCTCCTTTCCACTGATGCTTTCCAATCCTTGTTCCACAAAAAAACCCAAATTTTCAAAAAACATTTTTCATTGGGACAAAAAAGTGAGGTGAAATCTTCTGAAGAGGAGGAAAGACGCAAAACAAATGTCACAGGGGTGATAACCCTTCCCTATGTTTTCCAAAAAGCTTAGAAAAGATTTTTTGGCTGGAGCTAAACACATTAAAAATGTTCAAAATTACAAACAGATTCTACTTAACAACAAACCTACAGTCCCTGTCTTGTTTGCACCGCCTGTATACTGCTGTTCAGAGTATATAGGGCCTGGTGGCCCCACACCTTTCCTTATTTTAATTTGGGTGTGGGGTTCCCCTTAATATCCATACAAGACCCAAAGGGCCTGGTAATGGACTGGGGGGTACCCATGCCGTTTGTCTCACTGATTTTCATCCATATTGCCATGACCCGACATGACATTAAACCCGCAAGCAGTTTTAAATGAGATTTTTTCCTTTAAAAATGACATTTGGTGCAGGGACTGTTCTAAACATGGGAAACACGCGTCACTTTACAGGCATACTATAGACACCCCCCAGGTACGATATTTAAAGGAATATTTCACTTTTTTTTTTTTACTTTAAGCATCATTAAAATCACTGCTCCCGAAAAAACGGCCGTTTTTAAAAGTTTTTTTTGCATTGATACATGTCCCCTGGGGTAGGACCCGGGTCCCCAAACCCTTTTTAGGACAATACCATGCAAATTAGCCTTTAAAATGAGCACTTTTGATTTCGAACGTTCGAGTCCCATAGACGTCAATGGGGTTCTAACGTTCGTGCGAACTTTCGGTCCGTTCGCGGGTTCTGGTGCGAACCGAACCGGGGGGTGTTCGGCTCATCCCTAGTAAACACACAGATCCACAGCCTGTCAGCTCTGAGGAGAGCGATCTGTGTTCCCAGAACGGAGGAACACTGATCGGTCTCCTCCCCTTGTACGTCCCCTCCCCCTACAGTTAGAAGCATTCCCTAGGAAACATATTTACCCCTCCCCGCCCCCTAGTGGTTAACCCCTTCACTGCCTGTCACATTTACACAGTAATCAATGCAATTTTATAGCATTGATCGCTGTATAAATGTGAATGGTCCCAAAAATGTGTCAAAAGTGTCCGATGTGTCCGCCATAATCACGAAAAAAAATTGCGATCGCCGCTAAAAAAATAAATAAATATTTTTTTTTTTTAAATGCCATAAATCTATCCCGTATTTTGTAGACGCTATAACTTTAGCGCAAACCAATCAATATACGCTTATTGCGATTTTTTTTTTACCAAAAATATGTAGAAGAATACGTATCGGCTGAAACTGAGGAAAAATTTTTTTTTTTTTTTTTTAAATTGGGATATTTATTATAGCAAAAAGTAAAAAATATTGTGTTTTTTTCAAAATTGTCGCTCTTCTTTTGTTTATAGCGCAAAAAATAAAAACCGCAGAGACGATCAAATACCACCAAAAGAAAGCTCTATTTGTGGGGAAAAAAGGACGTAAATTTTTTTTGGGTACAACATTGCACGACCGCGCAATTGACGTTTAAAGTGCTGAAAACTAAAAATTGGCCTGGGAAGGAAGGGGGTGAAATTGCCCTGTATTGAACCGGTTAAATACTGTTCCAGGTAATCAAAGCGAAGTGAAAGTCGGAGCTTAACAATCTTCATGATTTTCAGATCCATGGGCTATACTATTCAAGAATCTGTAACCCCACTAAAATCACAGGTTAGCTTTCACAGGGGGTAATGTCATTTTTCATATTATTAAACTTTCAGCTTTGATTTATATAATCTCTGGAGATCCTGCCATGAAGATCCTTCTTCAGGCACTTCTTGTTATAGGGTGACAACTCTCACTCCCTGTCTCCCAAATGTGTTCCTGTGTTGTCTCCTGGGTTTCCAATAACTACGAATGGCCATTCTAACACACATGGTCCACCGTTGTCACCATCAGAAAATCTGCCTTGAGAAATGCCATGCAGGCTTCGCTGGGGTGCTTGAAGATAGGAAGTGGGTGCAAAGAGGCTGCAGGAGATCAGCAGCACTGAGATGTAACAAAGCATAATAAAGGTTTAAACAAGTTGTTGTTTTTTAAGGCAAATGTTTGAGTTGCAGTGCAGAGGGAGCACTAAATGACATTCAGTTTGGGTTTACATCTACTTTATATACAGTCATATTAGAGCAGCAGCGAAGGCATGGCAGGGTGACCTATGTGACATCGGCTTGTTTTGGATAATAGCGTCTCTAAGGAAAATGAGAAGTGATCTTCATGTTTTATTCATTGTGATGCTTTTATTCTTGAAAACTTAGATTCTTTTGTTCTCAGAAGTTTAGCTCTTGTGGAGGAAGTCGTATTTAGTTTTATAACAGGTGGAGACTTTCCACACAGAGCAGGAGACTGAAAATTAACAAACCGACCAAATCTATTCACCGCTCATTTTTAGTGCTGGTTACAAAGAATTCTTAGTACTGGAGAGGAGATATGTCAGTCATAAAAAGAACTGTCAGTGTCCCTTATATAATAGAAATCATTAAATAACAGGATCATACCACTAGGTGGTGCTATGTTCAATTGCATATGTTGCCTTTCTTCTTCAGGAGCAGTTTTCCCTTCTTTGTCAGGGGCAGTGTTCCCTTCTTCGTCAGGGGTTGTTTTTAGACATGTGCAGGATGAAAAAATTTGTTTAGTTTAGTTTAGTTTCGATTCGTTATTTAACTAAATTCGTTTAGTTAAATTTGTTGCATTTGTTACATTCGTTTTCGGAATTCGTTTCGTTTCGTATTCGAATTCGAAAAAATTCGACCGTATTCGAAAAAATTTGACCGTATTCGAAAAAGACTATCAAATTCGAAAAAATTCTACCACATTCGAAAAAAAACTATCAAATTCGAAAAAATTCTACCACATTCGAAAAAAAACTATCAAATTCGAAAAAATTCTACCACATTTGAAAAAAACTGTCAAATTCGAAAAAATTCTACCACATTCGAAAAAAACTGTCAAATTCGAAAAAATTCTACCACATTCGAAAAAAACTGTCAAATTCGAAAAAATTCTACCGCATTCGAAAAAAACATTAACTGAATTTGAAAAAGTAAACTATTTATAACCATTTTGCGAAATTTGAAATTCGTATAGAATGAAATCGAATTCCAATAGAAAAGATTAGGATAGAATAGAAAATATAAAAGAATAGCATAGAAAAACAATAGAACAGAATAGAAAAAAATATAATATATTCTATTCTAATCTTTTCTATTCAAATTCCAATTCATTCTGTACCAAATTCCTGTTTCGGAAGATGGTTATATATATATTATATTTTTTTTCTATTCTGTTCCATTATTTTTCTATGCTATTCTTTTCTATTCTATTCTAAACTTTTCTGTTTGAATTTGAATTAATTCTATGCGAAATTCGAATTTCGGAAGATGGCTTCTAAAATTAGATTTTCGTATAGAATGAATTCGAATTTGAATAGAAAAGATTAGAATAGAAAATAATTGAAATAGAATAGACTAGAAAAACAATAGAACAGAAGAGAATAAAATATAATATATATATTATATTTTTTTCTCTTCTGTTTCATTGTTTTTCTAGGCTATTCTTTTTTATTCTATTCTAAACTTTTCTATTCGAATTTGAATTCATTCTATACGAAATTCGAATTTCGGAAGATGGCTTCTGAAATTCGAATTTCGTATAGAATGAATTTGAATTTGAATAGAAAATAATAGAAAAGAATAGACTAGAAAAACAATAGAACAGAACAGAATAAAATATAATATATATATTATATCTTATCCTATTCTATTGTTTTTCTAGTCTATTCTTTCTACTCTATTCTAATCTTTTCTATTCAAATTCAAATTCATTTTATACGAAATTCGAATTTCGGAAGATGGTTTTATATATATATATATATATATACACTACCGTTCAAAAGTTTGGGGTCACCCAAACAATTTTGTGTTTTCCATGAAAAGTCACACTTATTCACCACCATACGTTGTGAAATGAATAGAAAATAGAGTCAAGACATTGACAAGGTTAGAAATAATGATTTGTATTTGAAATAACATTGTTTTTACATCAAACTTTGCTTTCATCAAAGAATCCTCCTTTTGCAGCAATTACAGCATTGCACACCTTTGGCATTCTAGCTGTTAATTTATTGAGGTAAGCTGGAGAAATTGCACCCCACGCTTCTAGAAGCAGCTCCCACAAGTTGGATTGGTTGGATGGGCACTTCTGGCGTACCATACGGTCAAGCTGCTCCCACAACAGCTCAATGGGGTTCAGATCTGGTGACTGTGCTGGCCACTCCATTACCGATAGAATACCAGCTGCCTGCTTCTGCTGTAAATAGTTCTTGCACAATTTGGAGGTGTGTTTAGGGTCATTGTCCTGTTGTAGGATGAAATTGGCTCCAATCAAGCGCTGTCCACTGGGTATGGCATGGCGTTGCAAAATGGAGTGATAGCCTTCCTTATTCACAATCCCTTTTACCCTGTACAAAGCTCCCACCTTACCAGCACCAAAGCAACCCCAGACCATCACATTACCTCCACCATGCTTAACAGATGGCGTCAGGCATTCTTCCAGCATCTTTTCATTTGTTCTGCGTCTCACAAACGTTCTTCTTTGTGATCCAAACACCTCAAACTTGGATTCATCCGTCCACAACACTTTTTTCCAGTCTTCCTCTGTCCAATGTCTGTGTTCTTTTGCCCATCTTAATCTTTTTCTTTTATTGGCCAGTCTCAGATATGGCTTTTTCTTTGCCACTCTGCCCTGAAGCCCAAAATCCCGCAGCCGCCTCTTCACTGTAGATGTTGACACTGGTGTTTTGCGGGTACTATTTAATGAAGATGCCAGTTGGGGACCTGTGAGGCGTCTGTTTCTCAAACTAGAGACTCTAATGTGCTTATCTTCTTGCTTAGTTGTGCAACGCGGCCTCCCACTTCTTTTTCTACTCTGGTTAGAGCCTGTTTGTGCTGTCCTCTGAAGGGAGTAGTACACACCGTTGTAGGAAATCTTCAATTTCTTTGCAATTTCTCGCATGGAATAGCCTTCATTTCTAAGAACAAGAATAGACTGTCGAGTTTCAGATGAAAGTTCTCTTTTTCTGGCCATTTTGAGCGTTTAATTGACCCCACAAATGTGATGCTCCAGAAACTCAATCTGCTCACAGGAAGGTCAGTTTTGTAGCTTCTGGAAGGAGCTAGACTGTTTTTAGATGTGTGAACATGATTGCACAAGGGTTTGCTAATCATCAATTAGCCTTCTGAGCCAATGAGCAAACACATTGTACCATTAGAACACTGGAGTGATAGTTGCTGGAAATGGGCCTCTATACACCTATGTAGATATTGCACCAAAAACTAGACATTTGCAGTTAGAATAGTCATTTACCACATTAGCAATGTATAGAGTATATTTGTTTAAAGTTAGGACTAGTTTAAAGTTAGCTTCATTTAAAAGTACAGTGCTTTTCCTTCAAAAATAAGGACATTTCAATGTGACCCCAAACTTTTGAACGGTAGTGTATATATATATATATATATATATATATATATATATATATATATATATATATATATATATATATATATATATATATAAAAATAAATAATATTATATTTTTTTCTATTATTTTCTATTATATTCTAATCTTTTCTATTTGAATTCAATTTCATTCTATACGAAATTCGAATTTCGGAAGATGGTTTTATATATATATATATATATATATATATATATATATATATATATATATATATATATATATATATAGATATAAATAATATTATATTTTTTTCTATTATTTTCTATTATATTCTAATCTTTTCTATTTGAATTTAAATTCATTCTATACGAAATTCGAATTTCGGAAAATGGTTATATAGAAATAGAATGAAATCAAATTCTAATAGAAAAGATAAGAATAGAAAAACAATAGAACAGTAGAACAGAATAGAAAGAAATATTATATATATATATATATATCATTCTGTTTCTGTATAACCATATATATATATATATATAAAACCATCTTCCGAAATTTGAATTTCTTATAAAATGAATTCGAATTTGAATAGAAAAGATTACAATAGAGTAGAAGAGAAAAGACTAGAAAAACAATAGAACAGAATAGAATAAAATATATATATTATATTTTATTCTGTTCTGTTCTATTGTCTAGTCTATTATTTTCTATTCTAATCTTTTCTATTCAAATACGAATTCATTCTATACGAAAATTCCACTTTCAGAAGCCATCTTCCGAAATTCGAATTTCGTATAGAATGAATTCAAATTCGAATAGAAAGGTTTAGAATAGAATAGAAACGAATAGCATAGAAAAACAATAAAAACAAAATAGAGAAAAAATTATATATATAGATATATATATAGATATATATATATATATAAAAAACATCTTCCAAAATTCAAATTTCATATAGACCAAAATCAAATTTGAATATAAAAGATTAGAATAGAATAGAAAATAATAGAAAAGAATAGACTAGAAAAACAATACAACAGAATAGAAGAAAATATAATATATATATATTATATTTTCTTCTATTCTGTTCTATTGTTTTTCTAGTCTTCTTTTCTATTATTCAAATTCAAATTTCAGAAGCCATGTTCCGAAATTCGAATTTCGTATAGAATGAATTTGAATTGAAAAGACTATTATAGAATATAAAATAATAGAAAAGAAAAGCATAAAAAAATAGAAGAGAATAATAAAAAAAATTATATATATATATATATATATATATATATATATATATTCATTCTATTGCTGTATTATTTTATATTCTATCTTATTGGTTTTTTTAGAAAAACGTTTTCTATTTTTTTCGAATTCGATTCGAATTTGTTTTCGAATTCGATTCGAATTTGTCTCCGATTCGAATATGTTTTCGAATTCAATTCGAATATGTTTTCGAATTCGATTCGAATATGTTTTCGAATTCGTTCGTTTTTTTTCTTTACTTTTCTAATTCGGAAATTCGGATGCATCCGAATTTCCGAATAATGAAAAATTCGTCCGAATTTCGATTCGGAACGAAACGAAATGCACATGTCTAGTAGTTTTCTCTTCTTCGTCAGGGGTAATTTTACCTTCTTCGTCAGTGGCAGGTTTTCCTTCTATATCAGAGGCAGTTTTCCCTTCTTCATCAGGAGCAGTTTAGCCTTTCTTCATCAGGAGAAGTTTTCCTTTCTTTGTCGGGAGCAGTTTACCCTTCTTCATCGGGAGCAGTTTACCCTTTTTCATCGGGAGCAGTTTTCCCTTCTTCGTCTGAGGCAGTTTTGCCCTTCTTCGTCAGAGGCAGTTTTGCCCTCCTTCGTCAGAGGCAGTTTTGCCCTTCTTCGTCAGGAGCAGTTTTTCCATCTTTATCAGGGGCAGTTTTTCCATCTTCTTCAGAAGCAGTTTTACCTTCTTCATTGGGAGCAGTTTTCTCTTTGCCAGGGGCAGCTTTTCCTTCTTCCTCAGGGACAGTTTTCCCATCTTCATCAGGAAAAGTTTTCCCATCTTCATCAGGAGCAGTTTTCCCATCTTTATAAAGGGCAGTTTTCCCATATTCATAAGGAGCAGTTTTCCCATCTTTATCAGGAGCAGTTTTCCCATCTTTATCAGGGGCAGTTTTCCTATCTTTATCAGGGGCAGTTTTCCCATATTCATCAGGAGCAGTTTTCCCTTCTTCCTCAGGGGCAGTTTTCCCATCTTCATCAGGAGAAGTTTTCCTTCTTCCTCAGGGGCAGTTTTCCCGTCTTCATCAGGAGAAGTTTTCCCTTCTTTAGGGGCAGTTTTTCCTTCTTCATCAGAAGAAGTTTTCCAATCTTTACCAGGAGCAATTTTCCCTTCTTCGTGTCAGGCGCAGCTTTCCCTTCTTCATCAGGGGAAGTTTTCCCATCTTCATCAGGAGCAGTTTTCCATTTTTCAGCAGGAGCAGTTTTCCATTTTTCAGCAGAAGCAGTTTTCCCTTCTTCCTCAGGGGCAGCTTTTTCTTCTTCATTAGGGGAAGTTTTCCCTTCTTCATCAGGCAAAGCTTTCCCTTCTTCATCAGGGGAAGTTGTCCCATCTTCATCAGGGGTAGTTTTCCCATCATAATCAGGTGCAGTTTTCCCTTCTTCTTCAGGAACACTTTTGCCCTTGTTCACCAGGGGCAGGTTTGCCTTCTTTATCAGGAGCAGTTTTCCCCTTCTTCTTCAGGGGAAGTTTTGCTTTTCTTTGTCAGGGGCACCTTTCCCCTATGAAGTGTGTATTGTACATGGGGCAACTGTATGCATAAAGGATGGTGTGTCTATGTGACCATGCAATAGCCAGCTAAAGACTGTTGGAATTGGGTTGCTTTAGGAAACACCTTTCCAGGACCGTTTTCCAGCAGGAGCAAGGAGGAATATAATATAAAACTGTGGACTTTTAAGTCCCCATCCCCCATCCTCCTTCATATTATCTCTTACCTGATAACATTCATGGCCTCACCGTCTATTATAGTTACATAGTAGGTTACATAGTAGGTGAGGTTGAAAAAAGACACAAGTCCATCAAGTCCAACCTATGTGTGTGATTATATGTCAGTATTACTTTGTATAACCCTGTATTTTGCGGTCGTTCATGGTGCTTATCTAATAGTTTTTTGAAACTATCGATGCTCCCCACTGAGACCACTGCCTGTGGAAGGGAATTCCACATCCTTGCCGCTCTTACAGTAAAGAACCCTCTACGCACTTTAGGGTTAAACCTCTTTACTTCAAATTTTAGTGAGTGGCCAAGTGTCTTATTAAACTCCCTTCTGCAAAAAAGTTTTATCCCTATTGTGGGGTCACCAGTACGGTGTTTATAAATTTAAATCATATCCCCTCTCAAGCGTCTCTTCTCCGGAGAGAATAAGTTCAGTGCTCGCAAACTTTCCTCATAACTAATATCCTCCAGACCCTTTATTAGCTTTGTTGCCCTTCTTTATACTCGCTCCATTTCCAGTACATCCTTCCTGACGACTGGTGCCCAGAACTGGACATCATACTCTAGGTGCGGCCGGACCAGAGTCTTGTAGAGCGGGAGAATTATCGTTTTATCTCTGGAGTTGATCCCCTTTTTAATGCATGCCAATATTCTGTTTGCTTTGTTAGCAGCAGCTTGGCATTGCATGCCATTGCTGAGCCTATCATCTACTAGGACCCCCAGGTCCTTTTCCATCCTAGATTCCCCCAAAGGTTCTCCCCCCAGTGTATAGATTGCATTCATATTTTTGCCACCCAAATGACTTATTTTACATTTTTCTACATTAAACCTCATTTGCCATGTAGTTGCCCACCCCATTAATTTGTTCAGATCCTCTTGCAAGGTTTCCACATCCTGCAAAGAAGTTATTACCCTGCTTAGCTTAGTATTGTCCGCAAATACAGAGATTGAACTGTTTACCCCATCCTCCAGGTCGTTTATGAACAAATTAAACAGGATTGGTCCCAGCACAGAACCCTGTGAGACCCCACTACCCATCTCTGAACATTCTGAGTACTCCCCATTTATCATCACCCTCTGAACTCGCCCTTGTAGTCAGTTTTCAATCCATGTACTCACCCTATGGTCCATGCCAACGGACCTTTCTTTGTACAGTAAACATTTATGGGGAACTGTGTCAAATGCTTTTGCAAAATCCAGATACACCACATCTACCGGCCTTCCTTTATCTAGATGGCAACTTACCTCCTCATAGAAGGTTAATAGATTAGTTTGGCAAGAACGATTCTTCATGAATCCATGCTAATTACTGTTAATGATACCCTTTTCATTACTAAAATCTTGTATATAGTCCCTTATCATCCCCTCCAAGAGCTTGCATACTATTGATGTTAGGCTAACTGGTCTGTAATTCCCAGGGATATATTTTGGCCCTTTTTTAAATATTGGTGCTACATTGGCTTTTCTCCAATCACCTGGTACCATTCCCGTCAGTAGACTGTCCGGAAAAATTAGGAACAATGGTCTGGTAATTACTTGACTATCCCCTTTATATTATCCTTTACCCCAGATAATTTCTACCATCCAAACCATGAAAGCTCCTTAATTGCTTTGGCAATGCTATCATATTTTTTTGGTCCTACCAGCTAAGATGATTCGAAAAAGAGAGAGAAGAGAATGAGAGAGAAAGAGAAGACAGCAGAGAGAGAAAGAGGGGGTGAGTGAAAGAGGAGAAAGAGATGGAGCGAGAGAGACAGAAAAAAAGAAAAGAGAGAAATAAAGAGGAGAAGGAAGAGAGAGAGAGAGAGAGATGGGGCAAGAGAAGAGAGAGCAAGAGGGAGATAAAGAAAAAGAGAGAGGGGAGAAAGACAGTGCAGCGCATAGGCGTCGCCAGGGGGTGGTATCGAGGCTGCAGCTCCGGATCTGGAGCCCATAGCCCCGAGTCTCTTACCGCAGGGTCCCTGCCTAACTAGTGGGTTGTGGCTGCGGCGGGCGGGCTGCCTGAGATGGGTGAGAGGAGAGAGACGAGCGGGCAGACGAGCAGAGATGACATCATCTCTCTCCGCCCGCTCCACGTCACCACTCTTCCGCCCTCATAGGCCGGCCACTAAAATGTGGGAGCAATGTGCGGCAGGGTGTAGAGAGATGACATCATCTCTCACTGCCCGCCACACATCAGTGCTCTTCCGTCCTCACTGTGCGGGCCTCTTCAATGTCGGAGGTGCGATTACATCATCTCTCACTGCACGCCCTGCATCTCCCCTCTCCTCCTCTCACTAAATGGACCGGTGCTGCCAGTCTGCCACCAATGCAGCGACAATGCACATTTGGTAGCACTGGCTGGCATGGCAAGTGACAATCCACATCTAGTGGCAGGTGACGTGGCAAGTGACAATCTGCTAATGGTGGCAGGTGACGTGGCAAGTAACAATCCGCATCAGGTGCCAGGTGATGTGGCAAGTGACAATCTGCAAATGGTGGCAGGTGACATGGCAAGTGACAATCTGCAAATGGTGGCAGGTGACGTGGCAAGTGACAATCTGCAAATTGTGGCAAGTGAAAATCTGCAAATGGTGGCAGGTGACGTGGCAAGTGACAATCTGCAAATGGTGGCAGGTGACGTGGCAAGGGACAATCTGCGAATGGTGGCAGATGACAATCTGCAAATGGTCGCAAGTGAGGTGGCAAGTGACAATCTGCAAATGGTGGCAGGTGACGTGGCAATCGGCAAATAGTGACAGGTGATGTGGCAAGTGACGATCCACATCTGGTGGTAGGCGATAGTGGCAAGTTAAAAAGCTGCATCTGGTGACAGACGATGGTGGCAAGTGACATGCTGTATCTGGTGGCAGGAGATGTGGCAAGTGACACACCCAGAGCTCCCACTGATTCTGCATTATGGTGAGTTGAACCACTTCATTATAGATTAGAATGTAATAGAAACAATGCGCTTCGATCACCCTGACACCATATCAACCA
>JBBDGP010004100.1:25000-74501 GCA_037952835.1 Lithobates septentrionalis | reverse complement strand
ACCCAACCATAACCTACCCTACCCATCCCTACCCCCTAACCCCAACCTAACCCTACCCCTAACCCCAACCCCTACCCCTAACACCCAACCCTAACCTCAACCTTAACCCTAACCCCCTAATCCTAACCCCAACCCTACCCCTAACCCCAACCCTAACCCAACCCTAACCCTAACCCCAACCCCTAACCCTTCCCCTAATCCCAACCCTAACCCCCTAACCCTAACCCCAACCCTTACCCTAACCCACTAAACCCAACCCTAACCCTACCCCTAACCCCCTAATCCCAACCTTAACCCTAACCCTACCCCTAACCCCAACCCTAACCCTACCTCTAACCCCAACCCCCTAACCCCCCAACCCCAACCCCCTACCCCCACCCCTAACCCCAACCCTACCCCCTAACCCTACCTCTAACCCCAACCCTAACCCCAACCTTACCCCTAACCCTACCCCCTAACCCCAACCCTAACCCCCTAACCCCAACCCTAACCCCAACAATAACCCTAACCCTACCCCTAACCCCAACCCCAACCCTAACCCCAACACTAACCTACCCCTACCCCTAACCCCAACCCTAACCCCCTAACCCCAACCTTAACCCTACCCCTAACCCCAACCCTACCCCTAACCCCAATCCTAACTTAAACCCTAGCCCTACCCCTAACCCCCTAACCCCACCCCTAACCCCAACCCCCTAACCCCAACCCTGTCCCTCTAACTCCAACCCTAACTCTAACCCTACCCCTAACCCCAAACCTAACCCTAACACCCTAACCCCAACCCTAACTGCCTAACCCCAACCCCAACCCCAACCCTAACCCTAACCCTTCCCCCCAACCCCAACCCTAACCCTACCCCTAACCCCAACCCTAACCCCCTAACCCCAACCCTAACCCCCTAACCCCAACCCTAACCCTATCCCTAACCCCAACCCTAACCCTACCCCTAACCCCAACCGTCACCCCCTAACCCCAACCCTAACCCCCTAACCCCAACCCCAACCCTAACCCCAACCCTAACCCTACCCCTAACCCCCTAACCCCAACCCCAAACCCTAACCCTAACCCCAACCCTAACCTTAACCCCAACCCTCACCCTACCCCTAACCCAACTCTAACCCCTAACCCCCTAACCCTACCCCTAACCCTAACCCCAACCCTAACCCCAACCCTCACCCCAACCCTAACCCCTACCCCCCTAACCCCAACCCTAACTCCCTAACCCTAACCCAACCCCTACCCCCACCCCTAACCCCAACCCCCTAACCCCAACCCTAACCCTCGAACCCCAACCCTAACCCTATCCCTAAACCCAACCCTAACCCCAACCCTAGCCCTACCCCTAACCCCAACCGTCACCCCCTAACTCCAACCCTAACCCTACACCTAACCCCTTACTGTTTATTTTTATTTTTGATTCATAAAAAGTGTCTTTTTTTCCCAAAAAGTGCATTTGAAAGGCCGCTGCGCAAATACAGTGACACAAAATATTGCAACAACCGCCATTTTATTCTCTAGGGTCTCTGCTAAAATATATATACAATGTTTGGGGGTTCTAAGTAATTTTCTAGCAAAAAACACGGATTTTAACTTGTAAGCAGCAAATGTGAGAAATAGGCTTAGGCATGAAAGGGTTAAACCTGCAGGGGGGGAGGGGGGAGGGGTTTATAGGTGGGCATGGAATTATAAAAAAAAAAAAGATTTTAAAGAGTTAATTCACTTTTACAAAACAATGTCAAAGTGAATTAACACCATGCATCCACCCCCCCGACCCCCCCCAACCCCCACTCATGTGAAAACAACGTTTTTCTCTAGTTCTGGGTCGAGGATCCCGCCAGTGCGGGGGATTCTTCCCGTGTTTTTGCACATTTGCAAACATGATTCGGTTTCATGATTTTTTTTTTTTTTTTAGAAAGAGATTGGTGGTTAAACAAATCCTTATGCAAAAACGCAACTTGAATCGCACAGAATCACATGACAAATCACTCAATCACTCATCAATCATTGTTTTCAATGGTGCCCGCCGTTCACATCAATGCAACTCGGCACAGAGCAATTTTGGGAAAGGCCCCTGTGCTACTTTGGTGCGATTCCAGCGTGATTTTGGCCCCAAAGGAATAATACAGACGCATGTCCATGTGATTCTGATAGCGATTTCATGTTTTTTTTTAAACCTCAATTCTCTTTCCAGGCAAAGCAGCATGTGATACAGCGAAATTTCGGCCGCCAAAAGTAGAGTTTTTGGCATTGTACCGAAAGAAAAAAAGGCGCTGATAATGGTTGCGATTTTGCAGTGGTTTTACTGCATTTTTGCTGCGATATTACCGTGCTTAGGGTTTGTTTTTCATAGGTCGAGTGACTAAAAAAAAATGCATCAAACACGTCAAATGGATGCATTTTTTATGCATTCTTGCTGCGTTTTCAATGAATTTCAAAGGGGAGGTGCGTTTTTTTTTTTTTTTAAACTTCAAAAGGTGCCGATAATGGCCGACAATAAATTCATATTCATTTAAATTCATGATAAAAATGAGAAAGTCCAGTATAAACCAATTATTTATACAAATATATATATATTTTTTAAAAAACCGTCTTTAGGTTTCGGCCAAGTGCATCCTGTATTTTCGGGTTTCGGTTTGGGCACCCCGGAATTGTCATTTCAGTGCACTTCTAAATACAGCAGCAGTGCCTTGGGGGGGGGGGGGGGGGGGGGGGGAGAATCGCATGAAAATCGCACAGGAGTAAAATTGCGTCAAAATCACCACCAGTCGCAATACATGCTGTAATTGCACCTCAAATCGCCTCAAAAACGCATCACACTAATGTGAGCCGAGCCTAAGCCCTGTTCTCATTGGTGCCGGCCGAAGAACTGGAACACCGGGAGAAGAGGCCGGAGAGAGCGGAGAAAAACCAACCGGATGCCGAGAGAAGAGGAACCGGAGGGACCCCCGAAGCAGGAGGAAGACGCCCCCGAAGCTGTTTAATAAATTATTTTAAAAACCCGTGTAGTGTGTTTTATTATTGACACTTTTTCCCTAGGTGAATGGGTAGGGGTACCATGTACCCCATACTCATTCACATAGGGTGGGGGGGCCGGGATCCGGGGGCCCTCTTATTAAAAGGGGGCTCCCGGATTCCAATAAGCCCCCCACCCACAGACCCTGACAACCAACGGCCAGGGTTGTCGGGAAGAGGCCCTTGTCCTCATCAACATGGGGACAAGGTACTTTCTGGTGGGGGGGCCGCAGGGCGCCCCTCCCCCAAAGCATCCACCCCCCCCCATGTTGAGGGCATGCGGCCTGGTACGGCTCAGGAGGGGGGGGCGCTCTCCCATCCCCACCCCTTTTCCTGACCGGCCGGGCTGCGTGCTCGGATAAGGGACTGTTATGGATTTTGGGGGGGACCCCATGCCGTTTTTTTGGCGTAGGGGGTTCCCTTTAACATCCGTACCAGACCGAAGGGCCTGATATGCCCCTGGGGGGGAACCCACACCCAAATTTGGCGTGGAGTTCCCCCTCAAGATTCATACCAAACAGTGCCGGGCATTCGCGGGGATCCGAGTCGGATCCCCGTACTTGTCGCTCATTGGGAAAGGAAAAATCATTTTTCCTTTCCCGAAGAGCGGCTCAGCGCTGTTATCCGCAGCTGACACAGTGCACTGCGAATACCTGCGGTTATGTGTGGATAGCTTCGCTAAATCGCTCCTGGACGCAGGCAATTCTATTTTTTCTATCCGCACAGAACCGCATGTATCAAATTCGCAGCTAAACGCAGTGTGTGAATGGGGCCATAGGAAAGCATTGTGTGCTTTTAGCTGCGGTAGAAAATTAGAAAATCCGCAGCTAAAAGCACCATTCTATCCGTCCGTGTGAAAGGGGCCTAACTCTAACCCTACCCCTAACACCAACCCTAACACCAACCCTAACCCTAACCCCCTAACCCCAACCCTAACCCCCTAACCCCACCCCAACCCTAACCCCAACCCCAATCCCTAACCCCAACCCTAACCCCAACCCTAACCCCCTAACCCACAACTTACTCCTAACCCCAACCCTAACCCTAACCACAACCCCTACGCTAACCAACTAGCCCTAACCTACCCCTAACCCCCTAATCCCAACCCTACCCCTAATCCCAACCCTAACCCTACCTCTAACCCCAACCCTAACCCCTAACCCCAACCCTAACATTAACCCTACCCCTAACCCCAACCCTAACCCCCTACCCCCACCCCTAACCCCCTAACCATAACCCTACCCCTAACCCCAACCCTACCCCTAACCCTCACCCCTAACCCCAACCCTAACCCCCTAACCACAACCCCTACCCTAACCCACTAACCTCATCCCTAACCCCCTAACCCTAACCACAACCCCTACCCTAACCCACTAACCCCAACCCTACCCCTAACCCCCTAATCCCAACCTTAACCCTAACCCTACCCCTAACCCCAACCCTAACCCTACCTCTAACCCCGACCCTAACCCCCTATCCCCAACCCCAACCCCCTACCCCCACCCCTAACCCCAAACCCTAACCCCCTAACCCTAACTCTAACCCTAACCCTCTAACCCCAACCCTAACCCTACCCCTAACCCCAACCCTAACCCCAACCCCACCCCTAACACCAACCCTAACCCCAGCCCTAACCCCCTAACCCTAACTCCTTAACCCCAACCTAAACCCCTAACTCCAACCCTCACCCTTCCCCTAACCCCAACCCTCACCCCTACCCCTAACCCCAACCCTAAACCTAACCCTACCCCTAACCCCAACCCTAACTCCCTAACCCCACCCCTACTCCCCTACCCCCACCCCTAACCCCAACCCCCTAACCCCAACCCTAACCCCACCCCTAACCCCCACCCTATCCCCCTAAGTCTAACCCCAACCCCAAACCTAACCCTAACTCTCTAACCCCAACCCTAACCCTATCCCTAACCCCATCCCTAACCCTACCCCTAACCCCAACCGTCACCCCCTAACCCCAACCCTAACCCCCTAACCCCAACCCCAACCCTAACCCCAACCCTAACCCTACCCCTAACCCCCTAACCCCAACCCCAAACCCTAACCCTAACCCTAACCCTAACCTTAACCCCAACCCTCACCCTACCCCTAACCCCAACTCTAACCCCTAACCCCCTAACCCTACCCCTAACCCTAACCCCTACCCCCCTAACCCCAACCCTAACTCCCTAACCCTAACCCAACCCCTACCCCCACCCCTAACCCCAACCCCCTAACCCCAACCCTCGAACCCCAACCCTAACCCTATCCCTAGCCCTACCCCTAACCCCAACCGTCACCCCCTAACTCCAACCCTAACCCTACACCTAACCCCTTACTGTTTATTTTTATTTTTGATTCATAAAAAGTGTCTTTTTTTCCCAAAAAAGTGCATTTGAAAGGCCGCTGCGCAAATACAGTGACACAAAATATTGCAACAACCGCCATTTTATTCTCTAGGGTCTCTGCTAAAATATATATACAATGTTTGGGGGTTTCTAAGTAATTTTCTAGCAAAAAACACGGATTTTAACTTGTAAGCAGCAAATGTGAGAAATAGGCTTAGGCATGAAAGGGTTAAACCTGCAGGGGGGGAGGGGGGAGGGGTTTATAGGTGGGCATGGAATTATAAAAAAAAAAAAAGAAGATTTTAAAGAGTTAATTCACTTTTACAAAACAATGTCAAAGTGAATTAACACCATGCATCCACCCCCCCGACCCCCCCCTCATGTGAAAACAACGTTTTTCTCTAGTTCTGGGTCGAGGATCCCGCCAGTGCGGGGGATTCTTCCCGTGTTTTTGCACATTTGCAAACATGATTCGGTTTCATGATTTTTTTTTTTTTTTTTGAAAGAGATTGGTGGTTAAACAAATCCTTATGCAAAAACGCAACTTGAATCGCACAGAATCACATGACAAATCACTCAATCACTCATCAATCATTGTTTTCAATGGTGCCCGCCGTTCACATCAATGCAACTCGGCGCGGAGCAATTTTGGGAAAGGCCCCTGTGCTACTTTGGTGCGATTCCAGCGTGATTTTGGCCCCAAAGGAATAATACAGACGCATGTCCATGTGATTCTGATAGCGATTTCATGTTTTTTTTAAACCTCAATTCTCTTTCCAGGCAAAGCAGCATGTGATACAGCGAAATTTCGGCCGCCAAAAGTAGAGTTTTTGGCATTGTACCGAAAGAAAAAAAGGCGCTGATAATGGTTGCGACTTTGCAGTGGTTTTACTGCATTTTTTGCTGCGATATTACCGTGCTTAGGGTTTGTTTTTCATAGGTCGAGTGACTAAAAAAAAATGCATCAAACACGTCAAATGGATGCATTTTTAATGCATTCTTGCTGCGTTTTCAATGAATTTCAAAGGGGAGGTGCGTTTTTTTTTTTTTTTAAACTTCAAAAGGTGCCGATAATGGCCGACAATAAATTCATATTCATTTAAATTCATGATAAAAATGAGAAAGTCCAGTATAAACCAATTATTTATACAAATATATATATATTTTTTAAAAACCGTCTTTAGGTTTCAGCCAAGTGCATCCTGTATTTTCGGGTTTCGGTTTGGGCACCCCGGAATTTTCATTTCAGTGCACTTCTAAATACAGCAGCAGTGCCTTGGGGGGGGGGGGGGGGGAAATCGCATGAAAATCGCACAGGAGTAAAATTGCGTCAAAATCACCACCAGTCGCAATACATGCTGTAATTGCACCTCAAATCGCCTCAAAAACGCATCACACTAATGTGAGCCGAGCCTAAGCCCTGTTCTCATTGGTGCAATTTGACGTGTCAATTCGCACGCCAAATCGCTACCTTTGCGCACCGCACAGATTTCCAAAAGCAGTCCCTGCACTTCTTTTGGCGACTTTGGCGGGGGGGGGGGGGGGGCGATTACAATAGACATCTGTGCATGAACCCGCACAGATGACTTTCAAATCGCCCCCCCCCCCCAAACCCGCATTATTTCAAACCCAGGTATCAGTGTGAACGTACCTTCAGCACATTGTGCGATGCGGGAACCAGCGCCGGTTCGGCAGGTCACACCGCCCTCTGTGAACCGATTTCAAAACCCACGTTCAGTGTGAACGAGGGGTCCCTGTAAACCCGGCTCCTTGTGCGACTTAGGATCCAACTTGTGACACCCCAAAATCGCAGGACGTGCAGAGTGCCATGTATCCCTATGAGAGGAGTTCCAATTGACGCTACAGAAGTCGCTGTGACCTCAGAAAAGGTTCCTGCGCTACTTTGATCCGACTTCAATGCCAGAGAGTGTCAAAAATAAAATAGATACTTTTTTTTTTTCTAAATATTTGCAACAATACACAGCAGGAAACATCACAAACAGCGAACATTCAAATTGTATCAAAAATGAGTGACATCAATTCACTTCTAAATGTAGCAAGAAAGAGGCGTGATGTCATCACATCTTCTACACAAACAAACAACAAACAAAAAAAATAAAAAAACAAAAATATAAAACAAAAAAGCAATAAAATAATAAGAAAACAATAAAAATATAAGCAAACAATAAAATAACAAACCGACAAACAGTAACCAGAAAGTATTGGAGGTGCGGGAAGTGGTTGTCCTCACCTTGTGTTGCCGTGCGATGTGTACGGAGAAGTCGCAGATCTGGGTGTGAATGAACACGTGTGACGGGCCTGTCACCTCCACAATGGGGCTTCTCATTCTTTACATTGCGGAATGTCAGAGGGGGGAGCCGGGATTGGTCGGTAGTGAAGTGTCGCTAGGAGACGGACTGTTTGCTGGGACTGAGAGCTCTGACTGCTGAGGAAACTTTCTTCCTGAACGATACAGAAACAAGAACTCCCATTCTACAATATTGATACATTATTATTATTTTTTTAATTGCACAGTAAAAATACGTTTTCTCTGATAAAGTGCGCCTGTCTGTGGCGGATGCGGCGTCGGCTACATATCTAATGGTGGCCATACACTAGGCGAAAAATCCTTTGAAAAATCTATCATTTGGACCGTTCGTTTGTTCGTCTGTCTAGTTAATGGGCACAAATCGCAAATCAGTCGTGACGTTTTTGAGCCGCAAAAATCGCAAGGAAGAGTTTGGAAAACGTCTGTTGAACGGACGATAAGTTGAAAGGTTTACGTGTTTCTCGCCCCGAACAGTTTGCACCGGGATTATGTGACAAAACGAACGAAAAAATTGATTAACCTATGTCAGTTTTAGGTCATTTACATGATGGCAAAATCGTTTTGCTCTCACGACCGTGTGTTCGTTTTTCGAGATGTGTATATGGCTAGCATAAGGCTCATCATACACATTACAATCTGACCAAACAATCTTCGTTTAATCAACTTTTTTTTTTTTTAAATTAAAACTATGTACCTACCTAATCTATCCAATCGGTTTACGACTGGATATCCAATCAGGTAGACCCTTGCACTAATAGTTGTTGGTATAGCTAAACCTCACCATACACCTTACAATTACCTCCCAACTTTCAAACTTGAGAGTGAGGGACACTAAACCCGGGTTCACGTATGTGCGATCTCAGACATCGCATGTGATTCGCTCCCGCACCACAGGTGGCGATGACATGCGAGGTCTGTGCTGTGCGAGTTCAGCCCTACAGTTTTACACAGTTGTATGGCTGAATTCATTGAGTTCACAGTTCGCACTGGGGGGGTCAATAACAATGTACTGACACCCGCAGCGGTTCACAGAGGGCGGTGTGACCTGCCGAACCGGCGCTGTAATCTCATCACACAATGTGCTGAAGGTACGTTCACACTGAACCTGGGTTTGAAATCGTTCGGGTTCAGCTGAACTCGCGCGATTTCAAACCCACATTTCAGTGTGAGTTTGGGGGGGGAAGGGGGTTTGAAAGACATCTGTGCCGGTTCATGCACAGAGGTCTATTGAAATTGCCCCCCCTCCCCCGAAGTAGCGCAGGAACTACTTTTGGAAAACGGTGCGGCGCCGCAAGGTCAATGTCGCACCGATTGGGACAGTGCCAGTGCCAGCAATAGGCTGCAATTTGGCATGTGGTTTGACATCTCAAATCGCGCCGATGTGAACGGGGGGCTTAAAGCGATTGTAAACGATCACCTTGTAAAACAAGCCATTCAGTTTAAAATAGAAATGAAAGGTAAAACATTTGTGTATACATCTAAACAAAAACATTATAAATACCTTTTTTCCCTTTTTTATAAGTGATCACCTTCCCTCTGTTCTCAGCTGCATAAGAGCTGGGGGAGGAGAAACTGCAGCACAGTGAGCCTTGCATAAGAGCTGGGGGAGGAGAAACTGCAACACACTGAGCTTCCCAGTGAATGGCTGTGTGTGTGTGGGAGGGGGGATCATTGGAGGAGAGCAGGCTGAGTTCCCGGCATAGCTAGAGAACTGACCACCCTGTACTCTCTTGCTTAGTGTGGTCAGTTTGATATAGGAAAGCAGTGGGACTGGCAGGATCACCAGGGATTTCACACAAAGGAAGCAATACAAAGAGAACAGGAGACTTCTTCATACTAGTCCACATATCAGGGGAAGGAAATGTTGGGGTAACAAATGCTTTCAGGGTGGTAGAAACGTGCAGCCCATGAGACATGCCGTGCAAAAAATGGGTGTGGCCAAACTGAATGGGGCTGCACCACATACGTGTGGTGCACACAGTTGCTCCGTGGTGGTGTGGATTTTTAGGGGTTAAAACATGACTCCTTCCTACTACCCATCATTCGCCCTCTGAAAAGTGATCTACTGCAAATTGCTCTTCAGAGGGTGATGCTATAGTGTGAATGAGCACCTACTTAGGACAAACTATAGAACGGGGGGGGGGGGGGGGGGGCGGGGGATTACATTGTTCAGCTTTGAGTGTGCAGAAAGAGGGGCTGGGGGGCATGGCCTCAGACAATCCACTCCCAGGAACTCAGCTGGCTGACAGCTCTCCGCCCCTCTCCGCTGTCACTCAGGGAAGGGAACAGTAACCACGGCTGGGTGCGGTAGGGACAAGCTGAGCAGATGGCAGCGGAGAGGCAGGGGAGAGGAGGTACACAGGGGACCGGGGGGAGGAGGAGGGAGCAGCCAATACACGGTGTATGTGTCACACACCATGATCCAGTCTCTGTATTGTAGAGTAAGTTACTGTGACAGGCAGCTGTCAGGGAGATGTCGGCTGTAATACAGAGACTGGATGGCGGTGTGTGGTACCTCATACACCCCGCACAACCAGTGCTAGCGCTCCCCCACCGGACAAGTCACCGAAACCAAGTCCTGGAACTTTTTACGGCAATGGGCTTCACTGCCTGATTTGCTGGGACTTACATCAAATCCTGGGACAGTCCCGGCTAATCCGGCACAGTTGGGAGGTATGCTTGCGGGCTGATTGTTCACTTGACCCTCCCACGGCTTGTAAAAGCAATCCAGTGGCTAATGAAACAAAGATTGAACTCTTTGGCCTGAATGGCAAGCGTCATGTCTGGAGGAAACCAGGCACCACTCATCACCTGGCCAATACCATCCCTACTGTGAAGCATGGTGGTGGCAGCATCATGATGTGGGGATGTTGGGAGACTGGGAGACTAGTCAGGATGGAGGGAAAGATGAATGCAGCAATGTACAGAGACATCCTTGATGAAAACCTACTCCAGAGCGCTCTGGACCTCAGACTGGGGTGAAGGTTCATCTTCCAGGACAACGACCCTAAGCACACAGCCAAGATAACAAAGGAGTGGCTCCGGGACAACTCTGTGAATGTCCTTGTGTGGCCCAACCAGAGCCCAGACTTGAACCCGATTGAACATCTCTGGAGAGATCTGAAAATGGCTGAGCACCGATGCTCCCCATCCAACCTGATGGAGCTTGAGAGGTCCTACAAAGAAGAATGGGAGAAACTGCCCAAAAATAGGCGTGCCAAGCTTGTAGCATCATACTCAACAAGACTCGAGGCTGTAATTGGGGCCAAAGGAGCTTCACCAAAGTATTGAGGCCATAGGTGTGCGCAGCCTCTTGCATTAGGGTGTGCACCCCAAAGCTTAAATACATATGCATGTGTATATGTACTGATGGGGTCAGTAGGGCAGTGGACAGTGTAATTTAGTTAATTATCTTTTCCCCAAATTTTTGGGCTTGTGTAACATTTTTTGGGGGGGGATGAAATATCAGTGGTCAAAACAGGGGGGAATATGCAGCACACAAGGCAATTAGGGTGTGCCCAGGCACACCTGGCACACCCTATACGCACGCCTATGATTGAGGCTGTGATACTTATGTACATGGGAGGAGTCTGTGATACTTATGTACATGGGAGGAGCCTGTGATACTTATGTACATGGGAGGAGCCTGTGATACTTATGTACATGGGAGGAGCCTGTGATACTTATGTACATGGGAGGAGCCTGTGATACTTATGTACATGGGAGGAGCCTGTGATACTTATGTACATGGGAGGAGCCTGTGATACTTATGCGCATGGGAGCAGTCTGTGATACTTATGTGCATGGGAGCAGTCTGTGATACTTATGTACATGGGAGGAGCCTGTGATACTTATGTACATGGGAGGAGCCTGTGATACTTATGCGCATGGGAGCAGTCTGTGATACTTATGTGCATGGGAGCAGTCTGTGATACTTATGTGCATGGGAGCAGTCTGTGATACTTATGTGCATGGGAGGAGCCTGTGATACTTATGCGCATGGGAGCAGTCTGTGATACTTATGTGCATGGGAGCAGTCTGTGATACTTATGTACATGGGAGGAGCCTGTGATACTTATATACATGGGAGGAGTCTGTAATACTTATGTACATGGGAGGAGTCTGTGATACGTATGTACATGGGAGGAGCCTGTGATATTTATGTACATGGGAGGAGCCTGTGATACTTATGTACATGGGAGGAGTCTTCTGTACATGGGAGGAGTCTGTGATGCTTGTGTACATGGGAGGAGTCTTCTGTACATGGGAGGAGTCTGCGATACTTATTTACATGGGATTTTTTTACTTTTTTATTTTTAATAAATTTGCAAAGATTTCAAACTTCTGTCACGTTGTCATTATGGGGGATGTTTGTAGAATTTTGAGGAAAATAATTAATTTTATCCATTTTGGAATAAGGCTGGAACATAACAAAATGTGGAAAAAGTGAAGCGATGTGAATACTTTCCAGATGCTCTGTACAAAAAAGTCGACTGCCAGCTCTAAAAAAAAAACCCCATTACCGGGGTGATGCCTGTGGCTACATATCATACCAGTATAAACACTTGAAGTCCAGCGATGTATGGGTAGGTCACTGGTCAGCAAGTGGTTAAACGTACCAACAATGTATCAGAGGATCTGCCTAACTGGATACAGATTGATTGGACGTTTCATCACTGACACTGGATCTGCTTCCCCAGCTAAACATGCAATTTCCTGACCCAACTAATGACCTGGCGTCAGGGCCGGTGATAGACTATTTTGTGCCCTAGGCAAGACCAGCTACTTGCAGGGATGTGTTCCCACCTCCTTGCCAACATCAGCTCCGTGTGGAGACTGAATGGGAAGCTGGGAGGAAGGGATGTTGTGCGCAGCACGGCACCTCATTGGCTGGATACTTCTTCTTCATGGATTGGCTGGAGTTTGCAGGAGACAGCTTAATCTCCAGCTAACATTATCCAATACTGCAGAAGTATGCAGAACGCACATGTGGGGAACAGAACAGCTATCAGAAATTTTGGGGCCCCTTACACAGCTTTAGGCCTGACCCCCTTACATCAGAGTTTAACCCTTTTCATTAGAGTCCCCTTACATCAGGGTCCCCAGAGTCCTTCCCCTTTACATCAGGGTCCCCTCTCTTTAAGCCATGGTCCCCAGAGTTCCTCCCTTACATCAGGGTCCCCAGAGTTCCCCCTCCTTAAATCAGGGTCCCCAGAGTTTGCCCTTACATCAGTAACCCCACTTTCATTAGGCTTCCTAGAGCCCCCCCTCACATCAGGGTCCCCAGAGCCCCCCTTACATCGGGGTCCCCATAGCCATACCTCCCAACTTTTGAACTTCAGAATGAGGGACACTTGAGGAAGGAAGTAACCTTGCATAGCGCGCTGCGGCAAATGTGGGCGTGGTCAAACTTTTGATAGTGGGAGGAGCTTAATGGGCATCATTAAACAAAACTTGGGCTTCCTTGTATCTATAAAATATGCTTTTATTATTGTTGCACAAGCAAGAGTCTCATGGATACATACATATCCCAGCACATTCATTTAAAAAAAAGGATAAAAGAATGCAGTGTTTGGAGTGCATTACGTACAAAGTGCAGGGTTGTAGAATGAGCTATATACAGAGTGCAGGGTTCTGGCATGAGCTATATACAGAGGGCAGGGTTGTAGGATGAGCTATGTACAGAGTGCAGGGTTCTGGCATGAGCTATGTACAGAGTGCAGGGTTCTGGTATGAGCTGTGTACAGAGTGCAGGGTTCTGGCATGAGCTGTGTACAGAGTGCAGGGTTCTGGCATGAGCTGTGTACAGAGTGCAGGGTTCTGGCATGAGCTGTGTACAGAGTGCAGGGTTCTTGCATGAGCTGTGTACAGAGTGCAGGGTTCTTGCATGAGCTGTGTGTGTACAGAGTGCAGGGTTCTGGCATGAGCTGTGTACAGAGTGCAGGGTTCTGGCATTAGCTGTGTACAGAGTGCAGGGTTCTGGCATGAGCTGTGTACAGAGTGCAGGGTTCTGGCATGAGCTGTGTACAGAGTGCAGGGTTCTGGCATGAGCTGTGTACAGAGTGCAGGGTTCTGGCATGAGCTGTGTACAGAGTGCAGGGTTCTGGCATGAGCTGTGTACAGAGTGCAGGGTTCTGGCATGAGCTGTGTACAGAGTGCAGGGTTCTGGCATGAGCTGTGTACAGAGTGCAGGGTTCTGGCGTGAGCTGCGTACAGAGTGCAGGGTTCTGGGGTGAGCTGCATTTAGAGTGCAGGGTTCTGGGGTGAGCTGCATTCAGAGTGCAGGGTTCTGGGGTGAGCTGCATTCAGAGTGCAGGGTTCTGGGGTGAGCTGCATTCAGAGTGCAGGGTTCTGGGGTGAGCTGCATTCAGAGTGCAGGGTTCTGGGGTGAGCTGCATTCAGAGTGCAGGGTTCTGGGGTGAGCTGCATTCAGAGTGCAGGGTTCTGGAGTGAGCTGCATGCAGAGTGCAGGGTTCTGGGTTGAGCTATGTACAGAGAGCATGGTTCTGGGGTGAGCTATGTACAGAGTGCAGGGATCTGTGATGAGCTATGTACAGGGTGCAGGGTTCTGAGATGAGATTTATACAGGGTGCAGGGTGCTGGGATGAGCTATATACAGGGTGCAGGGTTCTGGGATGAGCTATATACAGGGTGCGGGGTTCTGAGACGAGCTATATACAGGGCACAGGGTACTGGATGAGCTGTATACAGGGTGCAGCAGAGGCGTAATTAGAACCTTCAGGGGCCCTGGTGCAAGAAACCATGAAGGGCCCCCCCGACCTCCAGCATGGGCCATTCCCTTCGAGCCCAGAGCCCTTCCCACTGATCCCATCACCCTTCATGGTCCCACAGCAGATTGGGCCCGGCATGGGGGCAGAAGGCCAGGGCCTAGTTGCAAGTGCAACCTTTGCTGGTAGTTCCGCCAGTGGTGTCAGTGTGGACTGTGAATGGTGTCAGTCAGTAGGGCAGTGGACATGGTCAGTAGAGCAGTGGAAGTGGTCAGTATGGCAGAGAAAGTGGTCAGTATGGCAGAGAAAGTGGTCAGTATGGCAGAGAAAGTGGTCAGTATGGCAGAGAAAGTGGTCAGTATGGCAGAGAAAGTGGTCAGTAAGGTAGTGGACATGGTCAGTAGGGCAGTGGACGTAGTTAGTAGGGCAGTAGACATAATCAGTAGGGCAGTGAACAGGATCAGTAGTTTTTTTTTATTGCTGTTATTTTATTTTTGTTATTATATTTTATCCATTTTATTTTTTAGAGTTTTTTTACAGTTTTTGATGGGAGTTGGTGGCAGTGGAGGGCAGTGTGATGGGAGGGGGTGTCAGTGGAGGGCAGTATGATGGGAGGGGTGGCAGTGGAAGGCAGTATGTTGGGGGCGGAGGCAGTGGAAGGCATTATGATGGGAGGGGAGGCAGCGGAGGGCAGTATGATGGGGTGGAGGGCAGTATGATGGGGTGGAGGGCAGTATGATGGGAGAGGAGGTAGTGGAGGGCAGTATGATGGGAGGAGGCGGTAGTGGAGGGCAGTTTAATGGGAGGGGGGGTTAGTGCAGGGCAGTATGATGGGAGGGATGGTAGTGGAGGGCAATATAATGGGAGGGGGTTTAGTGGAGGGCAGTATTATGGGAGGGGTGGTAGTGGAGGGCAGTATGATGGGAGGGGGGTTAGTGGAGGGCAGTATAATAGGAGGGATGGCAGTGGAGGGCAGTATAATTGGAGGGGGGCAGTATGATGGGTGGGGGTGGCAGTGAAAGGCAGTATAATGGGGGGGTTAGTGGAGGGCAGTATAATTGGAGGGGGGCAGTATGATGGGTGGGGGTGGCAGTGAAAGGCAGTATAATGGGGGGGTTAGTGGAGGGCAGTATAATTGGAGGGGGGCAGTATGATGGGTGGGGGTGGCAGTGAAAGGCAGTATAATGGGGGGGTTAGTGGAGGGCAGTATAATAGGAGGGGTGGCAGTGGAGGGCAGTATAATAGGAGGGGTGGCAGTGGAGGGCAGTATAATAGGAGGGGTGGCAGTGGAGGGCAGTATAATAGGAGGGGTGGCAGTGGAGGGCAGTATAATAGGAGGGGGGGCAGTGGAGGGCAGTATAATAGGAGGGGGGGCAGTATGATGGGATTGGGGCAGTATGATAGGAGGGGTGGTAGTAGAGGGCAGTATATTGGGGGGGGGCAGTATAATGGGGGGGGTAGTGGAGGGCAGTATGGGGGGACTGTACAGCATGACTGGAGAGGGGCAGTGTATGGGAGGGAGCAGAGTTACCATGAGTGTACTCAGAGTCAGGGCAGTGCAGGGAGCATTTCTCCTACCTTTATTCCAGCGCAGGAACAGCCTTCGGGGAAGACCCGGAGTCGGGGGCGGAGTCAGGGGCGGAGCCGGGGGCGGAGCTTAGGCGCGAAGAGGACTCCTCCTTTGGCTAAATGCTGGGGCTCTACTCTCCTCTTTGTCGTGACGTCACTGGTTGTTAGACGCCAGGCGGGCCATGCCTAGCAACCAGTTGTTTTGGCAGTGAGCCAGGCAGCGTCTGGGGGTGAAATGAAGCGGTCGCGGCCAAAACTAGTACAGCGGGCAGTGAGGGACAGCGACAATGCGGCAATTTTTAGGGGGGCATCAGATCGGCCAGTGGGGCAATTCCGGGACATTGTATTGTCCCGGAATGAAGCTGCCCGGGACGCGGGACAGACCTCCCACAGCGGGACTTTCACGGCCAATCCGGGACGGTTGGGAGGTATGCCCATAGCCCCCCCTTACATCAGGGTTCCCCCAGAGCCCCCTCTTTAAATCAGGGTCCCCAGAGTCCCCCCTCCTTAGATCAGGGACCCCAGAGTTCCCCCTTACATCAGAGTCCCCCTTTCATTAGAATCCCTAAAGTAACCTCCTTACATCAGGGTCCCCAGAGTTCCCCCTCCTTAAATCAGGGTCCCCAGAGTTCGCCCTTACATCAGTAACCCCACTTTCATTAGGCTCACTAGAGCCCCCCCTTACATCAGGGTCCCCATAGCCCCCCTTACATCAGGTTTCCCCCAGAGCCCCCCTCTTTAAATCAGGGTCCCCAGAGTCCCCCCTACTTAGATCAGGGACCCCAGAGTTCCCCCTTACATCAGAGTCCCCCTTTCATTAGGAACCCCAAAGTAACCTCCTTACGTCAGGGTCCCCAGAGCCCCCCTTACATCAGGCAAACAAAAACATACTTGGGGGGCACACCCTAACATGCTTTACATTCAAGATGGTGCTGCTATAAGACTAAAAACAGTACAAAACAGATTGCAGCACACATACAAAAATGACATTTATCCTGCAAGGCTAGTTAAAAACACCTGAACATATTCAAAAATATGGGGGTTTGGTCCCACTATAAGGTCACATAGTGCTAAGCCCACTTACTGCGACAAAGTACCCCGAATTAGTGGGTCCTACACTAGTAATGGAAGTACCTGTGTCTCAACCATGGGAGCTGAACACCTCTATGTGGGAGAACCGAAGGGGATACATCTTATGCACTGGTGGCCACTAATAAGAGATAATGAAGAGGGGGAGGGGTGCTCCAGCCCAAGAGACCTGGTCAGGGTCCATTCAATACACAAAAACATAATTGGGGGGCACACCCTAAAATGCTTCACATTCAAGATCGTGCTGCTATAAGACTAAAAACAGTACAAACTTTGTCCCAGTAAGTGGGCTTACCACTATATGACCATATAGTGTGACCAACCCCCCCCCCCCCCCCCGTATTTTTGAATATGTTCAGGTGTTTTTAACTAGCCTTGCAGGATAAATGTCATTTTTGTATGTGTGCTGTAATCTGTTTTGTACCCCTTAAATCAGGGTCCCTAAAGCTACCTTCCATCAGGGTCCCTCAAAACCCCCTTACATCATGGTCCCTAGAGCCCATTTATGGTTGCCACCTCATCCCTTTAAACCCGAACACATATGAATTACACGGGTTCTGTGGCTGATTAAGGTGGTAATTAAACTCACTTGGTGCCTTATCTGCATTAAATGAGCCTCAGAACCTGTGTAATTCATATGTGTTCGGGTTTAAAGGGATGAGGTGGCAACTCTAGCAGCCCATTCCCTTTCACTAGGGTTTCCAAAGTTAGAATGAAGGAGCAGAGCGGGGTGGGGAGAGTGGAGGGGTGTAAGAGAATAGTTGGGGTAGTGGAAGGGGAGGAGGGAGTATTGTGAAGACCCCATTGCTGACATCAAGATCCGTTCCTTCTCATTGCAGCAGTCGTCTACAGCAGTGTTTCTCAACTCCAGTCCTCAAGGCGCCCCAACAGGTCAGGTTTTCAGGATTTCCCTTAGATGAAATGGCTGTGGTAATGACTAAGGCAGTGAAGCTGATCAAATCACCTGTGCAAAATAATGGAAATCCTGAAAACATGACCTGTTGGGCCGCCTTGAGGACTGGAGTTGAGAAACACTGGTCTACAGGACAGGTGGAAGCTGGAAGGCTGGGCACTGGGACTGGAGAAGAAACACAATCAGTTACCACAAACTGTAGTGACCGGAGCCTCACCCTCCCCCCCGGGAGTCACACTTCACCCCCTACAAGGCACCACACTCCTATGAATTCTGAAAAGCCCATCCCTGTCAGATACATGAGCTCCACTTGGATCCAACTGTAGCAGTCCCAATGCCTGAAACTTTCTCCCATAGATCCCCCTTGTCTAGTAAGATCCCCCACCATTCCTGACTAGCTGAAGAATAATAATAAAATAATAAAGTCTCTCAGTCCTTTGATCTTTCCAGGTGTCCTGAGGGCCCTGAATTGAACAGTTGCAAGCAAACCGGATGTCCAGCAATTGTAAGCTCAGCCTCACATACAGTACCTGTCTGTGGTGCTCGGAATGATGAGGGTGGCCTCCTCCACAATTCCCATCCAGACACCCCTGGTGGTGGTGGAGACAGGGACTGCTAGGGCAGAGGAAGGGTTACAGGTGCCAGGAAGTTGGACAAGTGAACTTGAGTTTGGAAATACTGAGGTCAGATGAGGAAAAGTGGAGTCAGGTCACAAGCTGAGGTCAGTAACAGCCAGGCGGATAGGTGCAGAATCACGAGTCCAGGTCAGAAAGAAGGAAGGGTCAGCAATGTGCTGGCAGTGACGTTCAAAATCAGCAGGCAGAATCTTGGTCGAAAGTCCTGGCTGAGGTCAGTAACATGGATGAGCAGCAAACACGAGCAGGCAAGGGAAATCCAGAGAAGAGTCAGATGTAGCCGGGTCAGTAACAGGGTCTAGCAAGCTTTTGAGAACCCGGGTCACAGGGTATAAGCTGAAGACCATCCAGAAATGATATCAAGCAGTTCTCAGGTTTAAATAGGCCATCAGCACCAGGTTCAGTGGCGGACATGCTTGTGCACGCCTTGGTGCGTATGTGCATGTGCACGGACGTGTTCTCAACACTGCTTCTTCAGTTAGGCTCCTATGCTCATGAATATGTACATGGAAAAAAGCACGGCTGACATGAGGTTCCTGACCCTCAGGCTTGTTACAGCAACAGGCCCAATCCTTCACAGACTTCACCAATAAAACCGGTAGAGTAATACGTCTCCCCTTACGGTCTGGGGTGTTCACCCGATATTCTGTGTCTTTGCCCCCCTGGTCTCTTGAAAAGCACATGATCAGCATAAATGTGCCGCCCATAGTTCCAGATGACCATGCATTCCTTGAACTTGACATCAGTGTATGGAGACGGTCCCTCTTTCCTATGAGGTTTCGGCATCAGGAATTCCCAGATGACTTCATCATACCACGCTTCTCTCCCCCCTTTCTATCTCCCATATATAGGATTCCAGGATGTCGGGATCCTCCACACTCAACAGCAGCCTTGTGCTTCAAAAACCTCTGTAAACAAGAAAACCTAGTGAGTTCCCGAGGCTCGCCCTTCCCAGATAGAGCTAAGGAGTTTGGTACTCTCGCCACAGACATGGGTGTAGCTCTGCCCTTAAAGTATAACTAAAGGCAAAACTTTTTTGTAACATTTTGGATAGAGTGCAGAGGGTTTAGAACCCCCCCGTCAGTGTTTATTGCTGTCTGTGTCCCTGTTAGTACAAATGCCACCAGTCCGGGACCTGGGGCCCCGATTGGCCAGGGGTCTCAGGGTCCACTTTCTGTTCAGCCGGGAGGAGAAGCAATGGCCCCAGAGCGAGGTCTCCAGGCATGGCTCACCCGCAGCCACATCCGGCACTCCCCGGCTTGGACAGTGAAGGGAGGAGGAGGAGGGGAGATCAGAGCGTCATGCCGGCCAGGACTCAGGCCTGAGACCACCGTTGGGATTCGCACAGACAATCCGGGTTTGGAATCATTTGTCTGGGTTTCAGTCTGCCTGAAACCCAGACACATTATTCAGACCGGACCGTGGCTCCCTAAAAAAGCTGGAGAAAGGATTAGGCATTCTCCTCCATCCAGCCTGCAGAGGGCGATAGAGAGCTGAGACTGAGAACTCACCTGGGTCTCAGCGAGGCTCACCTGGGGGCACCTGATGTAAGGAGGGATTGTGATGTATAGGGGGACTCTGATGGGGACACCAGATGTTTAGAGGGGCTCTGATGGGAACACCAGATGTATAGGGGGACTCTGATGGGGACATCAGATGCATAGGGGGACTCTGATGGGGACACCAGATGCATAGGGGGACTCTGATGGGGACACCAGATGTATAGGGGGACTCTGATGGGGACACCAGATGTATAGGGGGACTCTGATGGGGACACCAGATGTATAGGGGGACTCTGATGGGGACATCAGATGTATAGGGGGACTCTGATGGGGACACCAGATGTATAGGGGAACTCTGATGGGGACACCAGATGTATAGGGGGACTCTGATGAGGACATCTCATCATATTGCCCTCCACCCGGTACATGACAATTGGGGACAGAAAGTCCTTTATGTGATGCATTATTTGGTGACTGGTTCTCTTTAATGAGACATGGGGGTTCTATAAGACCCCTGATGTCTCACCTGCCCTCCAATGAAGGTAATAGAGCACAGATTGCACACCATTAGCTCCTTCCCCGGCCATACTGTTTGGGGAAAGTGACACCAGAACCCGAACGTGACGTTTTACTCATTGCCTCTCGGGTCAGTAACAGGAAGGGGAGATCATATGATGGACGTTCGGTGATCTCCTTCCCCTCTCCCTGGCACCACCCACCATGCTCATCCCAGGGGTGTCCCCCTCCCCCCCTTATATTATTAGGGTTTTCTTTCAATGTGTTTCCTGATGCCTGTGCCCCAGTACACAGGTGTATGTGAATAGCAGCCGCCAGTGGTGGCTCCGCCCCCTAATCCATGCGTCCGGCCACATGGATGCAGAGCGCCGGACACATGGATTCCAAAGGGGTTTTTTATTTTATTTTTAGAAGCACATGATTAGAACCTGAGGCTCTAATTGGCTTTAAAAAAGGGGGTGGGCTCGGGGCGCAGAGGACTGCCCGCTTGAGCCCATCCAGTTGTGTGACAATAGCGAATGAATCTTCGCTACTGTCTTCCTGATTCTCCTCCTGGCCAATCAGAAAGCGGGTCCTGGGGCCCCGATTGGCCAGGGGTCTCGGGGCCCACTTTCTGTTTGGCCGGGAGGAGAAGCAATGGCCCCGGAGCCAGGTCTCCCGGAACGGTTCACCCGCAGCCACATCCAGCACTCCCCGGCTCGGACAGTGGAGGGAGGAGGAGGGGAGATCAGAGCATCATGCCGGCCAGGACTCAGACCTCAGAACACGGCCTTCCGGCGGGGGGGGGGTGAAGGGAAAGGCCCCGTCTCCCCCGTCTTCCACTGGGGGGGGGTGTGCCTTTGGTTTTGGCTCCCCAAGAAAAATATTGAGCACCAGCCGCCACTGGCAGCGGCCACTCAGCCTATATACAGCAGACTTATGACAGACTGACAGCAGCCGCCCCTGTTTGCATGAAGCAGTGTCTGCACACCAAGCTGTCCGAGCCAGGACACAGCTGACAGCATTCAGGCTCAGACATCCATCCCTGACCACAGGTAGCCCCGCGGCCTGCAGCTTTGTGCGAACAGCCGCTGTCAGCCTCTCTTAAGTTTATATAGGCAGAGTGGTCGCTGTTATTCATATGGAGAAGAGATCCAGGATGGATACATTGTCTAAAACACAAAGAAGATTCATTTGGCAAATGTTTAGCTAATTGATTAGAGAATAAAATGACTTATTTCAGCCTCATCTGCTGTATCCCAGTATTGCTCCGGCTGTTCCTCATTTTGAACACAAGATGGCGCTAGAGGTGCATCCAGTAATCTCTATGGCTCTGAATGTGGTTGGGGGAAATCTGCAGGAATTTCTGGTTCTGCTGATAATTTTAATGAGCAATAAAAATATTAAAAAGTGCTAAAATGCTAGAAATTCTCTTTACCCCCCCCCCCCCTTAATGACCAGGCCATTTTTTGCGATACGGCACTGCGTTAATTTAACTGACAATTGCGCGGTCGTGCGATGCTGTACACAAACAAAATTTATATCATTTTTTTCCCCACAAATAAAGCTTTCTTTTGGTGGTATTTGATCACTTTATTTTGTGAGCTATAAACAAAAAATGAGCGACAATTTTGAAAAAACAACTATATTTTTTACTTTCTGCTATAAAATATTGAAAAAAAAATAATAATAAAAATTTCTTCATCAGTTTAGGCCAAAATGTATTCTTCTACATATTATTGGTTAAAAAAAAATCGTAATAAGCGTATATTGATTGGTTTGCGCAAAAGTTATAGCGTCTACAAAATAGGGGATATATTTATGTCATTTTTATTATTAATTTTTTTTGAGTAATAATGCCGGTGATTAGTGATTTTTAGCGGGACTTCGACATTGCGGCGGACAGAAAAGCAACCACCATCGAGTGATTTCAAAGCTCAGTGGACGGTGTCAGTAGAGCAGTGGACGGTGTCAGTAGAGCAGTGGACTGTGTCAGTAGGGCAGTGGATGGTGTCAGTAGAGCAGTGGACGGTGTCAGTAGGGCAGTGGATGGTGTCAGTAGAGCAGAGGACGGTGTCAGTAGAGCAGAGGATGGTGTCAGTAGAGCAGTGGACGGTGTCAGTAGAGCAGTGGACGGTGTCAGTAGAGCAGTGGAGGGTGTCAGTAGAGCAGTGGGCGGTGTCAGTAGAGCAGTGGATGGTGCCAGTAGGACAGTGGATGGTGTCAGTTGAGCAGTGGACGGTGTCAGTAGGGCAGTGGGCGGTGTCAGTAGAGCAGTGGACAGTGTCAGTAGAGCAGTGGACGGTGTCAGTAGAGCAGTGGACGGGGTCAGTAGAGCAGTGGACGGTGTCAGTAGAGCAGTGGATAGTGTCAGTAGGGCAGTGGACGGTGTCAGTAGAGCAGTGGACGGTGTCAGTAGAGCAGTGGACAGTGTCAGTAGAGCAGTGGAGGGTGTCAGTAGAGCAGTGGACGGTGTCAGTAGAGCAGTGGATGGTGCCAGTAGGACAGTGGATGGTGTCAGTTGAGCAGTGGACGGTGTCAGTAGGGCAGTGGGCGGTGTCAGTAGAGCAGTGGACAGTGTCAGTAGAGCAGTGGACGGTGTCAGTAGGGCAGTGGACGGTGTCAGTAGAGCAGTGGATGGTGTCAGTAGGGCAGTGGGCGGTGTCAGTAGGGCAGTGGACGGTGTCAGTAGAGCAGTGGACGGTGTCAGTAGGGCAGTGGACGGTGTCAGTAGAGCAGTGGATGGTGTCAGTAGAGCAGTGGACGGTGTCAGTAGGGCAGTGGACGGGGTCAGTAGAGCAGTGGACGGGGTCAGTAGAGCAGTGGACGGTGTCAGTAGGACAGTGGATGGTGTCAGTAGAGCAGTGGATGGTGTCAGTAGAGCAGTGGACGGGGTCAGTAGAGCAGTGGATGGTGTCAGTAGAGCAGTGGATGGTGTCAGTAGAGCAGTGGACGGTGTCAATAGAGCAGTGGACGGTGTCAGTAGAGCAGTGGAGGGTGTCAGTAGAGCAGAGGACGGTGTCAGCAGAGCAGTGGACGGTGTCAGTAGGGCAGTGGACGGTGTCAGTAGAGCAGTGGACGGTGTCAGTAGGACAGTGGATGGTGTCAGTAGAGCAGTGGATGGTGTCAGTAGGGCAGTGGACGGGGTCAGTAGAGCAGTGGATGGTGTCAGTAGAGCAGTGGATGGTGTCAGTAGAGCAGTGGACGGGGTCAGCAGAGCAGTGGACGGTGTCAGTAGGGCAGTGGACGGTGTCAGTAGGGCAGTGGACGGTGTCAGTAGAGCAGTGGACGGTGTCAGTAGGGCAGTGGACGGTGTCAGTAGGGCAGTGGACGGTGTCAGTAGGGCAGTGGACGGTGTCAGTAGGGCAGTGGACGGTGTCAGTAGAGCAGTGGACGGTGTCAGTAGGACAGTGGATGGTGTCAGTAGAGCAGTGGACGGTGTCAGTAGGGCAGTGGACGGGGTCAGTAGAGCAGTGGATGGTGTCAGTAGAGCAGTGGATGGTGTCAGTAGAGCAGTGGACAGTGTCAGTAGAGCATTGGATGGTGTCAGTAGAGCAGTGGACGGGGTCAGTAGAGCAGTGGACGGTGTCAGTAGGACAGTGGATGGTGTCAGTAGAGCAGTGGATGGTGTCAGTAGAGCAGTGGACGGGGTCAGTAGAGCAGTGGATGGTGTCAGTAGAGCAGTGGTTGGTGTCAGTAGAGCAGTGGACGGTGTCAGCAGAGCAGTGGACGGTGTCAGTAGGGCAGTGGACGGTGTCAGTAGAGCAGTGGACGGTGTCAGTAGAGCAGTGGATGGTGTCAGTAGAGCAGTGGACGGTGTCAGTAGGACAGTGGATGGTGTCAGTAGAGCAGTGGATGGTGTCAGTAGAGCAGTGGACGGGGTCAGTAGAGCAGTGGATGGTGTCAGTAGAGCAGTGGATGGTGTCAGTAGAGCAGTGGACGGTGTCAGCAGAGCAGTGGACGGTGTCAGTAGGGCAGTGGACGGTGTCAGTAGAGCAGTGGACGGTGTCAGTAGGACAGTGGATGGTGTCAGTAGAGCAGTGGATGGTGTCAGTAGGGCAGTGGACGGGGTCAGTAGAGCAGTGGATGGTGTCAGTAGAGCAGTGGATGGTGTCAGTAGAGCAGTGGATGGGGTCAGCAGAGCAGTGGACGGTGTCAGTAGGGCAGTGGACGGTGTCAGTAGGGCAGTGGACGGTGTCAGTAGAGCAGTGGACGGTGTCAGTAGGGCAGTGGACGGTGTCAGTAGGGCAGTGGACGGTGTCAGTAGGGCAGTGGACGGTGTCAATAGGGCAGTGGACGGTGTCAGTAGGGCAGTGGACGGTGTCAGTAGAGCAGTGGACGGTGTCAGTAGGACAGTGGATGGTGTCAGTAGAGCAGTGGACGGTGTCAGTAGGGCAGTGGACGGGGTCAGTAGAGCAGTGGATGGTGTCAGTAGAGCAGTGGATGGTGTCAGTAGAGCAGTGGACGGGGTCAGCAGAGCAGTGGACGATGTCAGTAGAGCAGTGGACGGTGTCAGTAGAGCATTGGATGGTGTCAGTAGAGCAGTGGACGGGGTCAGTAGAGCAGTGGACGGTGTCAGTAGGACAGTGGATGGTGTCAGTAGAGCAGTGGATGGTGTCAGTAGAGCAGTGGACGGGGTCAGTAGAGCAGTGGATGGTGTCAGTAGAGCAGTGGATGGTGTCAGTAGAGCAGTGGACGGTGTCAGCAGAGCAGTGGACGGTGTCAGTAGGGCAGTGGACGGTGTCAGTAGAGCAGTGGACGGTGTCAGTAGGACAGTGGATGGTGTCAGTAGAGCAGTGGATGGTGTCAGTAGGGCAGTGGACGGGGTCAGTAGAGCAGTGGATGGTGTCAGTAGAGCAGTGGATGGTGTCAGTAGAGCAGTGGACGGGGTCAGCAGAGCAGTGGACGGTGTCAGTAGGGCAGTGGACGGTGTCAGTAGGGCAGTGGACGGTGTCAGTAGAGCAGTGGACGGTGTCAGTAGGGCAGTGGACGGTGTCAGTAGGGCAGTGGACGGTGTCAGTAGGGCAGTGGACGGTGTCAGTAGGGCAGTGGACGGTGTCAGTAGAGCAGTGGACGGTGTCAGTAGGACAGTGGATGGTGTCAGTAGAGCAGTGGACGGTGTCAGTAGGGCTGTGGACGGTGTCAGTAGAGCAGTGGACGGTGTCAGTAGAGCAGTGGACGGTGTCAGTAGAGCAGTGGACGGTGTCAGTAGGGCTGTGGACGGTGTCAGTAGAGCAGTGGACGGTGTCAGTAGAGCAGTGGACGGTGTCAGTACAGCAGTGGACGGTGTCAGTAGGGCTGTGGACGGTGTCAGTAGAGCAGTGGACGGTGTCAGTAGAGCAGTGGACGGTGTCAGTAGAGCAGTGGACGGTGTCAGTAGACAATGATTTTTCAGAATAGTTGGACTTTTAGGCTTTTCTTGTACTTTAAAGGGGTACACCTCTTTGAGCCGATAAATGCTTCCCAGCGGTTTTCCTGCGAGGAAGGGCGGCATGCTGAGCGATGTCTCTGGTCACGCACGGTCAGCACAGCATGAAGGTCCTCTATGAAAGTGCTGGATGTCCTGTTTTTACAGAAGAATTGGTAAGGTGTGACATGAGCCGCGTCCACCAATCACCAGCCATCCACCAATTAACAGCCAGCCTCCAATCACCTTCTATTTTTTTTTTACATTTTAAGTTCTCTTTAAATAGGACCTTACAGTAAAATGTCAGGTCCCCCTGGATGCTGCGGACACAAGTCGGGGTACGGTAAGTATATCTAATAACTTATTTCCCTTCTGTTTTTTTTTTTTTTTAAAGTGTTATGAATGTTATATTAACCATTTCCCCCCTGGAAGTTTTACCTCCCCCCCTCCTTCCTGACCAAGCCATTTTTTTGCCATACGGCATTCTATTACTTTAACTGACAATTTTGGCAGTATTTGATCACCTCTACGTTTTTTTTGTTTTTTTTTACCGCTATAAACAAAGAAAAATCTCACAATTTAAAAAAAAAAAACAACAATATTTTTTACTTCCTGCTATAAAACATCCATAAAAAATATACATTTCTTCATTAATTTAGGACAATATTTATTCTGCTATATGTTTTTGGTAAAAAAAAAAAAAAAAAAGGAAATCCCAATAAGCGTATATTGATTGGTTTACCTAAAAGTTATAGCGTCTACAATCTATGGGATATGTACTGGAGTTTCTTTTTTATATACTAGTAATGGTAGCAATCAGCTACTTATAGCGGGACTGCGATATTGCGACGGACAATCTGACAGTAACTGACTCAAATGGACACACGGTGACTTACACATAGGAGCGACCATGGGAGCTAGACCAGGAGGTTCCAGTGCTCTCCAAGGTAAGCTGGGTTCCACAGGCCCCCCGCCCAAAGTGACTCCTGTCACAGCCCCTCTTCCCAGTAAATGAGTACAGGGGATATTAAAGAGGTTCTAAAGCCTAAACATTTTTTACCCTAATGCATTCCTTGCAATATTGGGAGGGGGGGGGCGGGACCGAGTCCTGCTTTCTGTGTCAATGGACGCAGCAGCGAGGCTCGGGAGTGAGCACACAGGGACCGCCCATTGGAAAGCGGCTTCCTGCGGGGGAACTGGACGGAGAAGAGGGTAAAGGAGTGCCGACGGGGGGACCCAAGAAGAGGAGGTTTGGGAGAGCTCTGTGCTTGGTTCACATATACAGTACCTCACAAAAGTGAGTACACCCCTCACATTTTTGTAAATATTTTATTCTATCTTTTCATGTGACAACACTGAAGTAATGTTCTGTATACATGGGAGAAACTTGCGCGCTGCTATGTGAATCCTCATAAAAATATAAACATCAAAAAATTCAGTATGTAAAAATATCTCAGAAAATATTGATTGTGAACAACGGCAACCACTCAAATCACTAAATACATAATTAACAAGGAATAATGGTGCGCTTATTCTATAAAGATGATAATACCAAGTGAATTAAATATCTAAAGTCCAAATACAAATTATTAAATAAAAAAAAAACACAAAGTGCAAAAAATTGTCCAAGTGAAAAAAAAAATATTGTAAACAGGATGACTAGCCGCTCGCCGACCAACCGCCGCAGTTGTACTGCGGTAACAAGGCTCGGCTGCGCGAATCGGCGTTATCTTACGTCACTTACAATTTTGGCCACTAGGGGCGTGCCCGCTGCTCGCCCACGGAGCCGATGCGAGTGCCCGGCGGTCGTGATGACCACCGGGCTCCCGCGATCGCTCGTGACACGACGAGAACCGGGATCTCTGTGTGTAAACACAGAGATCCCGGTTCTCTGAGGGGAGAAGAGACAGATCGTGTGTTCATACAGAGTATGAACAGCGATCTATCTCTTCCCCTAGCTAGTCCCATCCCCCCTTCAGTTAGAACACAGAGAGGGAACACAGTTAACCCCTTGATCGCCCCCTAGTGTTAACCCCCTTCACTGCCAGTGACATTTTTACAGTAATCAAAGCATTTGTAGAGCACTGATCGCTGTATAAATGCCAATGGTCCCAAAAATGTGTCAAAATTGTCCGATGTGTCCGCCATAATGTCGCAGTCATGATAAAAATCGCAGATCACCGCCATTGCTAGTAAAAAAAAAAATAATAATAAAAATGCTATAAAACTATCCCCTATTTTGTAGACACGATAACTTTCGCGCAAACACACCAATATACGCTTATTGCGATTTTTATTACCAAAAATATGTAGAAAAATACATATCCGCCTAAACTGAGAAAAAATTCGCTTTTTTTTTTTAAAAAAAGGGGATATTTATTATAGCAAAAAGTGCAAAATATTGTGTTTTTTTCAAAATTGTCGCTCTTTTTTTGTTTGTAGCGCAAAAAATAAAAACTGCAGAGGCGATCAAATACCACCAAAATAAATCTCTATTTGTGGGGAAAAAAAGGACATTAATTTTGTTTGGGTACAGCGTCGCACGACCGCGCAATTGTCAGTTAAAGCAACGCAGTGCTGCATCGCAAAAAATGGCCTGGTCATTGAGCAGCCAAATCTTCCGGGGCTGAAGAGGTTAGTCAGTCCATATCTTGATCTATATCTCTATTTTTTTATTTAATAATTTGTATTTGGACTTTAGATATTTAATTCACTTGGTATTATCAACTTTATTGAATAAGCGCACCATTATTCCTTGTTTATTAACACTGAAGAAATGACACTTGTCTACAATGTAAAGTAGTGAGTGTACAGCTTGTATAACAGTGTAAATTTGCTGTCCCCTCAAAATAACTCAACACACAGCCATTAATGTCTAAACCGCTGGCAACAAAAGTCAGTACACCCCTAAGTGAAAATGTCCAAATTGGGCCCAAAGTGTCAATATTTTGTGTGGCCTCCATTATTTTCCAGCACTGCCTTAACCCTCTTGGGCATGGAGGTCACCAGAGCTTCACAGGTTGTCACTGGAGTCCTCTTCCCCTCCCCCATGATGACATCACAGAGCTGGTGGATGTTAGAGACCTTGCGCTCCTCCACCTTCCGTTTGAGGATGTCCCACAGATGATCAATAGGGTTTAGGTCTGGAGACATGCTTGGCCAGTCCATCACCTTTACCCTCAGCTTCTTTAGCAAGGCAGTGGTGGTCTTGGAGGTGTGTTTGGGGTGGTTATCATGTTGGAATACTGCCCTGCGGTCCAGTCTCTGAAGGGAGGGGATCATGCTCTGCTTCAGTAGGTCACAGTACATGTTGGCATTCATGGTCCCCTCAATGATCTGTAGCCCCCCCAGTGCCGGCAGCACTCATGCAGCCCCAGACCATGACACTCCCACCACCATGCTTGACTGTAGGCAAGACACACTTGTCTTTGTCCTCCTCACCTGGTTGCCCCCACACACGCTTGTCACCATCTGAACCAAATACGTTTATCTTGGTCTCATCAGACCACAGGACATGGTTCCAGTAATCCATCTCCTTAGTCTGCTTGTCTTCAGCAAACTGTTTGTGGACTTTCTTGTGCATCATCTTTAGTAGAGGCTTCCTTCTGGGATGACAGCCATGCAGACCAATTTGATGCAGTGTGCGGCGTATGGTCTGAGCACTGACAGGCTGACCCCCCACCCCTACAACCTCTGCAGCAATGCTGGCAGCACTCATACGTCTATTTCCCAAAGACAACCTCTGGATATGACGCTGAGCACGTGACCTCAACTTCTTTGGTGGACCATGGCGAGGCCTGTTCTGAGTGGAACCTGTCCTGTTATACCGCTGTATGGTCTTGGCCACCGTGCTGCAGCTCAGTTTCAGGGTCTTGGCAATCTTCTTATAGCCTAGGCCATCTTTATGTAGAGCAACAATTCTTTTTTTCAGATCCTCAGAGAGTTCTTTGCCATGAGGTGCCATATTGAACTTCCAGTGACCAGTATGAGAGAGTGAGAGCGATAACACCAAATTTAACACACCTGCTCCCCATTCACACCTGAGACCTTGTAACACTAACGAGTCACATGACACCGGGGAGGGAGAATGGCTAATTGGGCCCAATTTGGAGATTTTCACTTAGGGGTGTACTGACTTTCGTTGCCATGGCCCAGCAGGAGGGTGGTTACAGCCTGGCAGTAGGGAGGCCATGGCCTGGCAGGAGAAGGTTGCAGCCTGGCAGATGGGAGGCCGAGGCGCGGCAGGAGGGTGGTTGCAGCCTGGTAGAAGGGAGACCATGGCCCGCCAGGAGGGTGGTTGCAGCCTGGCAGAAGGGAGCCCGAGGCGCGGCAGGAGGGTGGTTGCAGCCTGGCAGAAGGGAGGCCATGGCCCAGCAGGAGGGTGGTTGCAGCCTGGCAAAGGGAGGCCATGGCCCAGCAGGAGGGTGGTTACAGCCTGGCAGTAGGGAGGCCGTGGCCTGGCAGGAGAAGGTTGCAGCCTGGCAGAAGGGAGGCCGAGGCGCGGCAGGAGGGTGGTTGCAGCCTGGCAGAAGGGAGGCCATGGCCCAGCAGGAGGGTGGTTGCAGCCTGGCAAAGGGAGGCCATGGCCCAGCAGGAGGGTGGTTACAGCCTGGCAGTAGGGAGGCCGTGGCCTGGCAGGAGAAGGTTGCAGCCTGGCAGAAGGGAGGCCGAGGCGCGGCAGGAGGGTGGTTGCAGCCTGGTAGAAGGGAGACCATGGCCCGCCAGGAGGGTGGTTGCAGCCTGGCAGAAGGGAGGCCGAGGCGCGGCAGGAGGGTGGTTGCAGCCTGGCAGAAGGGAGGCCATGACCCAGCAGGAGGGTGGTTGCAGCCTGGCAAAGGGAGGCCATGGCCCAGCAGGAGGGTGGTTACAGCCTGGCAGTAGGGAGGCCGTGGCCTGGCAGGAGAAGGTTGCAGCCTGGCAGAAGGGAGGCTGTGGCCTGGCAGGAGGGTGGTTACAGCCTGGCAGAAGGGAGGCCGTGGCCCGGCAGGAGGGTGATTACAGCCTGGCAGAAGGGAGGCCTTGGTCCAGCAGGAGGGTGGTTACAGCCTGGCAGTAGGGAGGCCATGGCCCGGCAGGGGGGTGGTTACAGCCTGGCAGTAGGGAGGCCGTGGCGCGGCAGGAGGGTGGTTACAGCCTGACAGTAGGGAGGCTGTGGCGCACCAGAAGGGTGGTTGCAGCCTGGCAGAAGGGAGGCTGTGGCGCACCAGGAGGGTGGTTGCAGCCTGGCAGAAGGGAGGCCATGCCCCAGCAGGAAGGTGGTTGCAGCCTGGCAAAGGGAGGCCATGGCCCAGCAGGAGGGTGATTATAGCCTGGCAGAAGGGAGGCCATGGCCTGAAGGTTCTGATTCTCTGGTGTATATGAAGGTTCTGAGTCTCTGGTGTATATGAAGGTTGAGAGCCTCTGGTGTATATGAAGGTTCTGAACCTCTGGTGTATATGAAGGTTCTGATCCTGTGGTGTATATGAAGGTTCTGAGCCTCTGGTGTATATGAAGGTTCTGAGCCTCTGGTGTATATGAAGGTTCTGAGCCTCTGGTGTATATGAAGGTTCTGAGCCTCTGGTGTATATGAAGGTTCTGAGCCTCTGGTGTATATGAAGGTTCTGAGCCTCTGGTGTATATGAAGGTTCTGATCCTCTGGTGTATATGAAGGTTCTGATCCTCTGGTGTATATGAAGGTTCTGAGCCTTTGGTGTATATGAAGGTTCTGATCCTCTGGTGTATATGAAGGTTCTGAGTCTCCGGTGTATATGAAGGTTCTGAGCCTCTGGTGTATATGAAGGTTCTGATCCTGTGGTGTATATGAAGGTTCTGAGTCTCTGGTGTATATGAAGGTTGAGAGCCTCTGGTGTATATGAAGGTTCTGAGCCTCTGGTGTATATGAAGGTTCTGATCCTCTGGTGTATATGAAGGTTCTGAGTCTCTGGTGTATATGAAGGTTGAGAGCCTCTGGTGTATATGAAGGTTCTGAGCCTCTGGTGTATATGAAGGTTCTGATCCTCTGGTGTATATGAAGGTTCTGAGTCTCTGGTGTATATGAAGGTTCTGATCCTCCGGTGTATATGAAGGTTCTGATCCTCTGGTGTATATGAAGGTTCTGAGCCTCTGGTGTATATGAAGGTTCTGATCCTCTGGTGTATATGAAGGTTCTGATCCTCTGGTGTATATGAAGGTTCTGATCCTCTGGTGTATATGAAGGTTCTGAGCCTCTGGTGTATATGAAGGTTCTGAGCCTCTGGTGTATATGAAGGTTCTGATCCTCCGGTGTATATGAAGGTTCTGATCCTCTCGTGTATATGAAGGTTTTTTGCCTCTGGTGTATATGAAGGTTCTGAGTCTCTGGTGTATATGAAGGTTCTGATCCTCTGGTGTATATGAAGGTTCTGATCCTCTGGTGTATATGAAGGTTCTGAGTCTCTGGTGTATATGAAGGTTCTGAGTCTCTGGTGTATATGAAGGTTCTGAGCCTCTGGTGTATATGAAGGTTCTGATCCTCTGGTGTATATGAAGGTTCTGAGCCTCTGGTGTATATGAAGGTTCTGAGCCTCTGGTGTATATGAAGGTTCTGAGCCTCTGGTGTATATGAAGGTTCTGAGCCTCTGGTGTATATGAAGGTTCTGAGCCTCTGGTGTATATGAAGGTTCTGAGCCTTTGGTGTATATGAAGGTTCTGAGTCTCTGGTGTATATGAAGGTTCTGAGTCTCTGGTGTATATGAAGGTTCTGAGTCTCTGGTGTATATGAAGGTTCTGAGTCTCTGGTGTATATGAAGGTTCTGAGTCTCTGGTGTATATGAAGGTTCTGAGCCTCTGGTGTATATGAAGGTTCTGAGCCTCTGGTGTATATGAAGGTTCTGATCCTCTGGTGTATATGAAGGTTCTGATCCTCTGGTGTATATGAAGGTTTTGATCCTCTGGTGTATATGAAGGTTCTGATCCTCTGGTGTATATGAAGGTTCTGATCCTCTGGTGTATATGAAGGTTTTGATCCTCTGGTGTATATGAAGGTTCTGATCCTCTGGTGTATATGAAGGTTCTGATCCTCTGGTGTATATGAAGGTTCTGAGCCTCTGGTGTATATGAAGGTTCTGATCCTCTGGTGTATATGAAGGTTCTGAGCCTCTGGTGTATATGAAGGTTCTGAGCCTCTGGTGTATATGAAGGTTCTGAGCCTCTGGTGTATATGAAGGTTCTGATCCTCTGGTGTATATGAAGGTTCTGATCCTCCGGTGTATATGAAGGTTCTGATCCTCTGGTGTATATGAAGGTTCTGAGCCTCTGGTGTATATGAAGGTTCTGAGCCTCTGGTGTATATGAAGGTTCTGAGTCTCTGGTGTATATGAAGGTTCTGATCCTCTGGTGTATATGAAGGTTCTGATCCTCTGGTGTATATGAAGGTTCTGAGCCTCTGGTGTATATGAAGGTTCTGAGCCTCTGGTGTATATGAAGGTTCTGATCCTCCGGTGTATATGAAGGTTCTGATCCTCTCGTGTATATGAAGGTTCTGAGCCTCTGGTGTATATGAAGGTTCTGAGCCTCTGGTGTATATGAAGATTCTGAGCCTCTGGTGTATATGAAGGTTCTGAGCCTCTGGTGTATATGAAGGTTCTGAGCCTCTGGTGTATATGAAGGTTCTGAGCCTCTGGTGTATATGAAGGTTCTGATCCTCTGGTGTATATGAAGGTTCTGAGCCTCTGGTGTATATGAAGGTTCTGATCCTCTGGTGTATATGAAGGTTCTGATCCTCTGGTGTATATGAAGGTTCTGAGCCTCTGGTGTATATGAAGGTTCTGATCCTCTGGTGTATATGAAGGTTCTGAGCCTCTGGTGTATATGAAGGTTCTGAGCCTCTGGTGTATATGAAGGTTCTGATCCTCCGGTGTATATGAAGGTTCTGATCCTCTCGTGTATATGAAGGTTTTTTGCCTCTGGTGTATATGAAGGTTCTGAGTCTCTGGTGTATATGAAGGTTCTGATCCTCTGGTGTATATGAAGGTTCTGATCCTCTGGTGTATATGAAGGTTCTGAGTCTCTGGTGTATATGAAGGTTCTGAGTCTCTGGTGTATATGAAGGTTCTGAGCCTCTGGTGTATATGAAGGTTCTGATCCTCTGGTGTATATGAAGGTTCTGAGCCTCTGGTGTATATGAAGGTTCTGAGCCTCTGGTGTATATGAAGGTTCTGAGCCTCTGGTGTATATGAAGGTTCTGAGCCTCTGGTGTATATGAAGGTTCTGAGCCTCTGGTGTATATGAAGGTTCTGAGCCTTTGGTGTATATGAAGGTTCTGAGTCTCTGGTGTATATGAAGGTTCTGAGTCTCTGGTGTATATGAAGGTTCTGAGTCTCTGGTGTATATGAAGGTTCTGAGTCTCTGGTGTATATGAAGGTTCTGAGTCTCTGGTGTATATGAAGGTTCTGAGCCTCTGGTGTATATGAAGGTTCTGAGCCTCTGGTGTATATGAAGGTTCTGATCCTCTGGTGTATATGAAGGTTCTGATCCTCTGGTGTATATGAAGGTTTTGATCCTCTGGTGTATATGAAGGTTCTGATCCTCTGGTGTATATGAAGGTTCTGATCCTCTGGTGTATATGAAGGTTTTGATCCTCTGGTGTATATGAAGGTTCTGATCCTCTGGTGTATATGAAGGTTCTGATCCTCTGGTGTATATGAAGGTTCTGAGCCTCTGGTGTATATGAAGGTTCTGAGCCTCTGGTGTATATGAAGGTTCTGAGCCTCTGGTGTATATGAAGGTTCTGAGCCTCTGGTGTATATGAAGGTTCTGATCCTCTGGTGTATATGAAGGTTCTGATCCTCCGGTGTATATGAAGGTTCTGATCCTCTGGTGTATATGAAGGTTCTGAGCCTCTGGTGTATATGAAGGTTCTGAGCCTCTGGTGTATATGAAGGTTCTGAGTCTCTGGTGTATATGAAGGTTCTGATCCTCTGGTGTATATGAAGGTTCTGATCCTCTGGTGTATATGAAGGTTCTGAGCCTCTGGTGTATATGAAGGTTCTGATCCTCTGGTGTATATGAAGGTTCTGATCCTCTGGTGTATATGAAGGTTCTGAGCCTCTGGTGTATATGAAGGTTCTGATCCTCTGGTGTGTATGAAGGTTCTGATCCTCTGGTGTATATGAAGGTTCTGAGCCTCTGGTGTATATGAAGGTTCTGATCCTCTGTTGTATATGAAGGTTCTGAGCCTCTGGTGTATATGAAGGTTCTGATCCTCTGGTGTATATGAAGGTTCTGAGTCTCTGGTGTATATGAAGGTTCTGATCCTCTGGTGTATATGAAGGTTCTGAGTCTCTGGTGTATATGAAGCTTCTGAGCCTCTGGTGTATATGAAGGTTCTCATCCTCAGGTGTATATGAAGGTTCTGATCCTCTGGTGTATATGAAGGTTGAGAGCCTCTGGTGTATATGAAGGTTCTGAGCCTCTGGTGTATATGAAGGTTCTGATCCTCAGGTGTATATGAAGGTTCTGAGTCTCTGGTGTATATGAAGGTTCTGATCCTCAGGTGTATATGAAGGTTCTGATTCTCTGGTGTATATGAAGGTTCTGAGCCTCTGGTGTATATGAAGGTTCTGATCCTCTGGTGTATATGAAGGTTCTGAGCCTCTGGTGTATATGAAGGTTCTGAGCCTCTGGTGTATATGAAGGTTCTGATCCTCTGGTGTATATGAAGGTTCTGAGCCTCTGGTGTATATGAAGGTTCTGAGCCTCTGGTGTATATGAAGGTTCTGAGCCTCTGGTGTATATGAAGGTTCTGAGCCTCTGGTGTATATGAAGGTTCTGAGCCTCTGGTGTATATGAAGGTTCTGAGCCTCTGGTGTATATGAAGGTTCTGAGCCTCTGGTGTATATGAAGGTTCTGAGCCTCTGGTGTATATGAAGGTTCTGAGCCTCTGGTGTATATGAAGGTTCTGAGCCTCTGGTGTATATGAAGGTTCTGAGTCTCTGGTGTATATGAAGGTTCTGAGCCTCTGGTGTATATGAAGGTTCTGAGCCTCTGGTGTATATGAAGGTTCTGAGCCTCTGGTGTATATGAAGGTTCTGAGCCTCTGGTGTATATGAAGGTTCTGAGCCTCTGGTGTATATGAAGGTTCTGAGCCTCTGGTGTATATGAAGGTTCTGAGCCTCTGGTGTATATGAAGGTTCTGAGCCTCTGGTGTATATGAAGGTTCTGAGCCTCAATATAACATTGTTATATTGAAGGATGACATTGTTACATGTATGGCCAGCATTAGATTGTAAGCTCCTGGAAGGCCAGAGACCGATTCTCCACAAAGATCTGCAGGTTCTGTATATAAATAAAGAATATAGGAATATAGACCCCCAAAAAAAAAAAAAATCCCAGACCCCCCTGCAGCCAGGTGATGGGGAGCTCCGCACATCTGCAGGAGCCATAAAGCTGCTTTTGTTTGCTGGAGGGAGAGGAGAGGAGATCGGGAGAGAGAGGAGGGAAGAGGAAGAGAGAGCAGGAGAGAGGAGGAGAGGAGGAGAGGAGAGGAGGGAAGAAGAAGAAGAATGTCCCCCCGCGGCCGCCGTCCGTCCAGATTGTTACATTGTTGCAGATCAGCTGTGTAGGAGGAGGAGAGGAGCCGGAGGAGGAGGAGGACGGAGCCCGGCAGGTAAGAGGGATGGAGAGGAGCCGGGGATGTGGAGGGGAGACCCGGCCAGAGAGGGAATGTGCGGACCGGGGCCCCCAATCCACAGCTCAAAGGGGCCCCCAATCCACAGCCCAGAAGGGCCCCCCAATGCACAGCTCAGAAGGGCCCCGCAATGCACAGCCCAGAAGGGCCCCCCAATGCACAGCTCAGAAGGGCCCCCCAATGCACAGCCCAGAAGGGCCCCGCAATGCACAGCTCAGAAGGGCCCCCCAATTCACAGCTCAGAAGGGCCCCCCAATTCACAGCTCAGAAGGGCCCCCCCAATGCACAGCCCAGAAGGGCCCCCCAATGCACAGCCCAGAAGGGCCCCCCAATGCACAGCCCAGAAGGGCCCCCCCAATGCACAGCTCAGAAGGGCCCCCCCCCCCCCCAATGCACAGCTCAGAAGGCCCCCCCCCCAATGCACAGCTCAGAAGGCCCCCCCCCAATGCACAGCTCAGAAGGGCCCCCCCCCCAATGCACAGCTCAGAAGGGCCCCCCCCAATGCACAGCTCAGAAGGGCCCCCCCAATGCACAGCCCAGAAGGGCCCCCCCCCCAATGCACAGCTCAGAAGGGCCCCCCCAATGCACAGCTCAGAAGGGCCCCCCAATGCACAGCCCAGAAGGGCCCCCCCCATGCACAGCTCAGAGGGGCCCCCCCAATGCACAGCTCAGAAGGGCCCCCCCAATGCACAGCTCAGAGGGGGCCCCCAATGCACAGCTCAGAAAGGCCCCCCCCAATGCACAGCTCAGAAGGGCCCCCCCCCCAATGCACAGCTCAGAAGGCCCCCCCCCCAATGCACAGCTCAGAAGGCCCCCCCCCCAATGCACAGCTCAGAAGGGCCCCCCCCAATGCACAGCTCAGAAGGCCCCCCCCAATGCACAGCTCAGAAGGCCCCCCCCAATGCACAGCTCAGAAGGGCCCCCCCAATGCACAGCTCAGAGGGGGCCCCCAATGCACAGCTCAGAGGGGGCCCCCAATGCACAGCTCAGAGGGGGCCCCCAATGCACAGCTCAGAGGGGGCCCCCAATGCACAGCTCAGAGGGGGCCCCCAATGCACAGCTCAGAGGGGCCCCCCAATGCACAGCCCAGAAGGGTCCCCCAATGCACAGCTCAGAAGGGCCCGAGCAACACTACATCTGTCTATCAATACATCGATCAATTTCACATCTGTATGATCGGATTGTGTCTCCAATCAGAGAGATCTCCGAGAATAGGATTTTTTCTATCTGATTATCTCCTCTTTATTATATTTATATGCATCTATTTATTATTAATGTATCAATATTATGAATGAAATCATCTGAGTGTACATTTCTGTGTTCTCTGATTGGATGTCTACATCGGTGTGTCTGTCCTCATCTCTCCTATAATCTCTTCTATTCCTGGGAAATGTCCCCATCTACATCTCTGTCCATCTTCATATCGCTCTCACTTTGTCGGCCTCTCTTTCCCATCATTGGTGTCAGTGAGAGAAATAGTGCCCCATCATTGATGTTAGTGGGAAGAATAGTGCCCCATCCTTGGTGTCAGTGGGAAGAATTGTGTCCCATCATTGGTGTCAGTGGGAGGAATAGTGTCCCATCATTGGTGTCAGTGGGAGGAATAGTGTCCCATCATTGGTATCAGTGGGAGGAATAGTGTCCCATCATTGGTATCAGTGGGAGGAATAGTGTCCCATCATTGGTATCAGTGGGAGGAATAGTGTCCCATCATTGGTATCAGTGGGAGGAATAGTGTCCCATCATTGGTATCAGTGGGAGGAATAGTGACCCATCATTGGTGTCAGTGGGAGGAATAGTGTCCCATCATTGGTGTCAGTGGGAGGAATAGTGACCCATCATTGGTGTCAGTGGGAGGAATAGTGTCCCATCATTGGTGTCAGTGGGAGGAATAGTGCCCCATCATTGGTGTCAGTGGGAGGAATAGTGCCCCATCATTGGTGTCAGTGGGAGGAATAGTGCCCCATTATTGGTATCAGTGGGAGGAATAGTGCCCCATCATTGGTATCAGTGGGAGGAATAGTGTCCCATCATTGGTATCAGTGGGAGGAATAGTGTCCCATCATTGGTATCAGTGGGAGGAATAGTGTCCCATCATTGGTATCAGTGGGAGGAATAGTGTCCCATCATTGGTATCAGTGGGAGGAATAGTGTCCCATCATTGGTGTCAGTGGGGGGAATAGTGTCCCATCATTGGTTTCAGTGGGAGGAATAGTGTCCCATCATTGGTATCAGTGGGAGGAATAGTGTCCCATCATTGGTATCAGTGGGAGGAATAGTGTCCCATCATTGGTATCAGTGGGAGGAATAGTGTCCCAAGGACTGGATAAAGGCATGCAAAGGGCCACAGTTTAGAGACCACTGGTTTAGATAACTGTGCTCATGAAACCCTCTGCGACTCACATATACAACATGTTAGACTGCGTTGCTTTAACATGCATTGAAACATGGATATGCACTATATATTGCTGGAGCAATGGCGCAAATCCTACCTAATTCCTAAGTTATTGGTGCGCTACAAATCTTCTTCCATGTTGGGTTTGTTAGTCAGGCCACCCAAATCTGATTTATTAGTCTTTGGTAGATGCTGGAGAGGTGAGCAATTCCACGTTTTCTTCTGTCTCTTGAAGATTGTACTGGTGAGGTCTCAGTGATTTGAGTTCCCGGGTCTGTACACCCGCTGTGCTTATTATGAGGGGCTCCCATCATCCTGTGCTGAGTTCCCGGGTCTGTACACCCGCTGTGCTTATTATGAGGGGCTCCCACCATCCCTGTGCTGAGTTCCCGGGTCTGTACACCTGCTGTGCCCATTATGAGGGGTTCCCACCATCCCTGTGCTGAGTTCCCGGGTCTGTACACCCGCTGTGCCCATTATGAGGGGCTCCCACCATCCCTGTGCTGAGTTCCCGGGTCTGTACACCCGCTGTGCCCATTATGAGGGGTTGTCGCGCTCTCTTTCGCTCTCACTTTGTCGCTCTTTTTCTTTTCCTCTCTCGCTTTGTCGCTCTTTTCCTCTCTCGCTTTGTCGCTCTTTTCCTCTCTCGCTTTGTCGCTCTTTTCCTCTCTCGCTTTGTCGCTCTTTTCCTCTCTCGCTTTGTCGCTCTTTTTCTTTTCCTCTCTCGCTCTGTCGCTTTTTTTCTTTTCCTCTCTCGCTTTTCCTCTCTCGCTCTTTTTCTTTTCCTCCCTCGCTCTGACGCTCTTTCTTTTTCGCTCTCGCTTTGTCGCTATTTTTCTTTTCCTTTTCCTCTCTGACTTTGTTGCGCTCTCTGGCTTTGTTGCTCTCTCGCCCTTTTGCTCTCTCGCCCTTTTGCTCTCTCGCCCTTTTGCTCTCTGGGAAGTGGTCCTCATCCTCCAGGACCCCCTGGTCACATTGTAGAGGGAAGTGGTCCTCATCCTCCAGGACCCCCTGGTCACATTGTAGCGGGAAGTGGTCCTCATCCTCCGGGATCCCCTGGTCACATTGTAGCGGGAAGTGGTCCTCATCCTCCAGGACCCCCTGGTCACATTGTAGCGGAAGGTGGTCCTCATCCACCAGGACCCCCGGGTCACATTGTAGCGGAAGGTGGTCCTCATCCTCCAGGACACCCTGGTCACATTGTAGCAGGAAGTGGTCCTCGTCCTCCAGGATCCCCTGGTCACATTGTAGCGGGAAGTGGTCCTCATCCTCCAGGACCCCCTGGTCACATTGTAGCGGGAAGTGGTCCTCATCCTCCAGGACCCCCTGGTCACATTGTAGCGGAAGGTGGTCCTCATCTTCAAGGACCCCCTGGTCACATTGTAACGGAAGGTGGTCCCCATCCTCCAGGACACCCTGGTCACATTGTAGCAGGAAGTGGTCCTCATCCTCCAGGACCCCCTGGTCACATTGTAGCGGGAAGTGTTCCTCATCCTCCAGGACCCCCTGGTCACAATGTAGGGGAAGGTGGTCCTCATCCTCCAGGACCTCCTTGTCACATTGTAGGGGAAGGTGGTCCTCATCCTCCAGGACCTCCTTGTCACATTGTAGCGGGAAGTGGTCTTCATCCTCCAGGACCCCCTGGTCACATTGTAGGGGAAGGTGGTCCTCATCCTCCAGGACCTCCTGGTCACATTGTAGTGGGAGGTGGTCCTCATCCTCCAGGACCCCCTGGTCACTTTGTAGCAGGAAGTGGTCCTCATCCTCCAGGACCCCCTGGTCGCATTGTAGTGGGAGGTGGTCCTCATCCTCCAGGACCCCCTGGTCACATTGTAGCAGGAAGTGGTCCTCATCCTCCAGGACCCCCTGGTCACATTGTAGTGGGAGGTGGTCCTCATCCTCCAGGACCCCCTGGTCACATTGTAGGGGAAGGTGGTCCTCATCTTCCAGGACCTCCTGGTCACATTGTAGTGGGAGGTGGTCCTCATCCTCCAGGACCCCCTGGTCACATTGTAGGGGAAGGTGGTCCTCATCCTTCAGGACCCCCTGGTCACATTGTAGCGGCAAGTGGTCCTCATCCTCCAGGACCCCCTGGTCACATTGTAGCAGGAAGTGGTCCTCCTCCTCCAGAACCCCCTGGTCACATTGTAGTGGGAGGTGGTCCTCATCCTCCAGGACCCCCTGGTCTCATTGTAGCGGGAAGGTGGCCCTCATCCTCCAGGCCCCCCTGGTCACATTGTAGGGGAAGGTGGTCCTCATCCTCCATGACCCCCTGGTCACATTGTAGCGGGAAGTGGTCCTCATCTTCCAGGACCTCCTGGTCACATTGTAGCGGGAAGTGGTCCTCATTCTCCAGGACCCCCTGGTCACATTGTAGGGGAAGGTGGTCCTCATCCACCAGGACCCCCGGGTCACATTGTAGCGGAAGGTGGTCCTCCTCCTCCAGGACCCCCTGGTCACATTGTAGCAGGAAGTGGTCCTCCTCCTCCAGGACCCCCTGGTCACATTGTAGCAGGAAGTGGTCCTCGTCCTCCAGGATCCCCTGGTCACATTGTAGCGGGAAGTGGTCCTCATCCTCCAGGACCCCCTGGTCACATTGTAGCGGGAAGTGGTCCTCATCCTCCAGGACCCCCTGGTCACATTGTAGCGGAAGGTGGTCCTCATCTTCAAGGACCCCCTGGTCACATTGTAACGGAAGGTGGTCCCCATCCTCCAGGACACCCTGGTCACATTGTAGCAGGAAGTGGTCCTCATCCTCCAGGACCCCCTGGTCACATTGTAGCGGGAAGTGTTCCTCATCCTCCAGGACCCCCTGGTCACAATGTAGGGGAAGGTGGTCCTCATCCTCCAGGACCTCCTTGTCACATTGTAGGGGAAGGTGGTCCTCATCCTCCAGGACCTCCTTGTCACATTGTAGCGGGAAGTGGTCCTCATCCTCCAGGACCCCCTGGTCACATTGTAGGGGAAGGTGGTCCTCATCCTCCAGGACCTCCTGGTCACATTGTAGTGGGAGGTGGTCCTCATCCTCCAGGACCCCCTGGTCACTTTGTAGCAGGAAGTGGTCCTCATCCTCCAGGACCCCCTGGTCGCATTGTAGTGGGAGGTGGTCCTCATCCTCCAGGACCCCCTGGTCACATTGTAGCAGGAAGTGGTCCTCATCCTCCAGGACCCCCTGGTCACATTGTAGTGGGAGGTGGTCCTCATCCTCCAGGACCCCCTGGTCACATTGTAGGGGAAGGTGGTCCTCATCTTCCAGGACCTCCTGGTCACATTGTAGTGGGAGGTGGTCCTCATCCTCCAGGACCCCCTGGTCACATTGTAGGGGAAGGTGGTCCTCATCCTTCAGGACCCCCTGGTCACATTGTAGCGGCAAGTGGTCCTCATCCTCCAGGACCCCCTGGTCACATTGTAGCAGGAAGTGGTCCTCCTCCTCCAGGACCTCCTGTCACATTGTAGTGGGAGGTGGTCCTCATCCTCCAGGACCCCCTGGTCTCATTGTAGCGGGAAGGTGGCCCTCATCCTCCAGGCCCCCCTGGTCACATTGTAGGGGAAGGTGGTCCTCATCCTCCATGACCCCCTGGTCACATTGTAGCGGGAAGTGGTCCTCATCTTCCAGGACCTCCTGGTCACATTGTAGCGGGAAGTGGTCCTCATCCTCCAGGACCCCCTGGTCACATTGTAGCGGGAAGTGGTCCTCATCCTCCATGACCCCCTGGTCACATTGCTGGCACAGTTCACTCTCCCTGGGCTTGTAGGTCTGTCTGTGCCGTCCTAATTGGATTCTCAGTCTGTACAGGCTCAGGGTCTGTCTGTCTTTGGGGTCTTGTAGCACCTCCAGGTACGGGGCCAGTTTATAGTCTCTCTGCAGTGACTGGTAAACAGTTCGTTTCTTGGAGTTTATTTCTTTTCTCCATTCTCCAACATATTTTTCTTTGGAATAATTCATTATGTTTTTTATTTGTGATTTTTCAGGCCAAATTGTTGGGGGTTTGGGATAGACAAGGCGCTGAAGAGTTGTTGCAGGCTGCTTGGCTTGGGCTGGTCCTTATTGGTCAGTAGGGCCATAAGGTGGTACGAGTTAGGACTGCTGTTTTGTAGATAATCCCAGAATGATAGCGCCCTCTTCTGTATTGCAAGAAATAAGAGAAATCTGCCCAGCTCAGACCAGGAAGCGCTGTTGGAGGTGCTCTGGTGGACTTGGTCTCTCTCTTTCGCTTTGTCGTGCGCTCTCTCTCTGGCTCTCTCCCCCCTCTATCTTTCCTATGCCCCATCATTGGTGTCAGTGGGAGGAATCCATCATTGGTGTCAGTGGGAGGAATAGTGCCCCATCATTGGTATCAGTGGGAGGAATAGTGCCCAATCATTGGTATCAGTGGGAGGAATAGTGCCCAATCATTGGTATCAGTGGGAGGAATAGAGCCCCATCATTGGTGTCAGTGGGAGGAATAGTGGCCCATTATTGGTATCAGTGGGAGGAATAGTGCCCCATCATTGGTGTCAGTGGGAGGAATAGTGCCCCATCATTGGTGTCAGTGGGGGGAATAGTGCCCCATCATTGGTGTCAGTGGGAGGAATAGTGTCCCACCCATCATTGGAGCACAGGTGTGTCAGGAGGAGGCTGTCTCTCTGGAGCTGCTGCAGATCCGTGTGAGAGGGGACTGGTGAGGAAATCTATCCCAGCTCTCCTGGCCCCTTTCTGGGGAAGCCATGGAGGCCAGCAGGGCCTCTCCTGCTGGAAGCTCCCAGCCATCTCCTGGGCCGTCGGTTGACATGCCTTCCTCTGTACAAACCATGGCTTGTGATCTTTCTGCCCCTGGTAAGGATGAAGGCTCAGAGGCAATTCAGGAGCGAGTGGTGGCCGGGATTAAAGCCCTGAATAGAGAAAGAGACAAGCTCTATAAACTGAGAGCGGAGCTGAAGCGCCTGAGAAGGCAGCGTGAGGGCTTGCACAGCCAGAAACGAGGGTCCATGGATCCGGAGATCCAGCTGGCCAAGGTCCGGGTTGAACACCAGGAGACCATTGTGGCCATGATGGAAGGAAGAGATGGGCCATTTAAGGAAAAGTTTTACAATGATAAAAGGTTTGCGAGGATGACAAAGATGGAGGTGGAGGAGGAGACCCCCAGTTCTGACCCCCTGCCCCCTCAGGTAGAGGTAAGCAGCCCCATGCCTTCCCAGGACTCAGGAGGCATGCTCAGGGCCATCCAGGCAATGGAGTCTCCTGTGCGGGGGGATCAGCTGGCGTTTGGTGATGAGGACATAACTGATAATGTGCCTGATAATGACAAGCCCCAAGCAGGGGATGAATCTGTTTTTGTGTCATCTAACACCATGAGCAATGTAGAAAGTGTGCCCAGTGACACTCAAGTTTCTAATGCTATTTGTAGCAATGTTGTACCTTCTAATGCTGCAGCGCAGCAAGAGCTGCATTTAAAAAATGACATTTCTGAAAAGGAACTACCGGTGTCAGCAGAGCCTATTAACTCTCCTTTGGCTGAGTCTAAAGATGTTTGCCCCACAGCTGCTGGAGACTCTACAGTGCAGCATCAGGACACAGCTGGTATTGCAGCAACTGTGACTATTCCTGATGGGAAATTGAACGTGTGTGTGACTGATAGCAATTGTACAAGTGTGATGGACAATCGTCCCAGCTCAGTCCAAGCAAATAATAATAATGAACAGACTACTGTGACTTCAGTGTGGGGCCTTGGCCCTGATAAACCCACGTTTGCTCAGGTGGTACGCTCTGCTCCTGGTGGCTCCGCCCCCAAGCGGGGTTTCCCCCTGCAGCCTACCACTTTGGGCACCCCAGGATCTGGTCTTGGGTCTCTGGCTTCTGCTGGGGGTCCGAGAAGAAATGTGGTAATTCTCAAATGGGAAGGTGGTGCGATCCCTCCAGCACGGCGTGCAGTGGTGGATTTGATTTTGGGGATGGGTTTTGGGGCAAATGACCTGTATGCTCTAATACATGTTGCTGGGACACGGGATTATACCATTAGTTTCACCAGGCCAGAGGGTCTTGACCTGTTCTGGGAGCGATATGAGGCTCGGTGCAGGTCAAGACCTGAATGGGAAGGTCTGGCCCCAGTTGCGGTTTCGCAAAGGTCAACGGTGAAAAAGATAACCATCATACTCACCAATGAGAGTGTTCCTGCTCGGGACCTAGAGGTCTGGTTAAGGAACTATGGTGAGGTTTTGACTAAGCCCAGCAAAATACTTGATGAACGTAACATCTGGACTGGGGGTTGGTCGGTTACAGTCAGGTTGGCCAGGGATGGGAATGTTGTCCGTCACCTGCCCTCCTCAGCTTTTATAGGGAGGGATAGGATGACTATTTTCTACCCTGGTCAGCCGAAGCTGTGTCACCGCTGTGGAGAAAAGGGGCATTTGAGCTCTTCCTGTTCAGCCTTGATATGTTCAGTGTGTCGGGGTCAGGGTCATATGGCCAAGGACTGCACCGAGATGATCAGGTGCAACCTGTGCCTGCGCCTTGGCCACCCCTACAGCAGATGTCCTGAAGCCTGGCACAATATGGAGAAGGAGGTACTAGATGACATGTCAAGGCTGGACGGGATGGAGGGTGAGGCCCCTGGTGTACCATCCTCCTCTGCGGTGACTGACTCCCCTGGTCCTGCTCAGGGTCCCTCCCCAGTTCCTGTGGCCACCCCTCCTGTGTCTGTAAGTATTCCTTCTGTATCTGTCTCTGTGTCCCCCCAGCCTACTGTACCCTCTCCTCATGTGTCAGAACCTTCCAAGTCTGTGCCCCCCGAGTCAGTTACCCCCCAGGAGTCTACCCCTCCTAAGTCAGATTCAAAGGGAGCATCCCCCCACCAGGAGTGGTAGTGGGTACTAAAAAGGTCGCTTCTGCCTCTCTAAAGAAGTCTTCTGTAAAGACTTCAAAGAAAAAAACAGGAGATAAGGGCATCTCTGAAGCTGACCTGCAGTACCTGGAGGAGAGAAGGAAGGTTGGGAAGCGGAAGAAGCAGGTGGTGAGGACGGAACAGGCTCCAGTGCCTGTCTCCAACCGTTATAGGTCCTCTAAGTGGGAGATTTCCTCATCTGGAGCTTCTTCGGAGCGAAGTTCTGATTCTGAGATGGAGTTTGAGGCGGCCTCAAGAAAGAGAGAGGCTTCTGGTGATGAGCAGCAGAGGGGAGCTAAGAAGCAATCCACCCAATAACCCAAATGGCGGTTCCCCCTCCGTTAAAAGTGGTGACAATAAATGTCGCCAGCATTAAGTCAGTAAGAGCTCGTTCTATGGCCTTCTTTTTGTTCAGCCAATTAGATGCTGAAATTTTATTTTTGCAAGAGACTAGGCTCACCTCCTTGGCAGATATTCATATGGCCAAGAGAGAGTGGAGGTATGGTCCATCTTACTGGTCTCTTGCGGCCGAGCCTTACGGCGGTGTGGCGGTGTTGTTTAAAACCGGCATGGTAACTATCCGGCGGGTTATTGAGGTGGAGATTGGGAGATGTATGGTCTTAGACGTCCTTGTGGGAGGGCAGGACCTGCGCCTAATTAATGTCTATGGGCCGCACACAAAGTGGGACAGGAAATGCCTTTTTACAAGGATCAAGCCATTTCTTTTTACATCCCGGCAAGTGGTCTTTGGAGGTGACTTTAATACAGTAACTAGGCCCAAGGACAGGAAGGACTTCAAGGACAGGCTGGGATATGATAGCGTTTTTTTAAATAGTATGGTTAGGGATGCTGGTCTTGTGGATGTGCACATTAAGCACCTCCCGGATGACACTGGGTTCACCTTTCATCGAGGTAATAGTCAGAGTAGAATAGATAGGTTTTTTTTGAAGGAGACCTCTGCTTTCTCACCCCCAGTGGTGCAGTCAGTAGAGTTCTCTGATCACTGTATGCTATCTGTGGTCCTGAATGCTTCAGACGCCCCTCAGAGGGGTAAGGGCATCTGGAGATTGAATTCAACTCTACTCAAGGAAGAACATGTTAGACAATCCTTTGAGGAATTCTTTCAGGCACAGGTGACCATCCTGGACTTTTGTAGCAGCAAGGCTGAGTGGTGGGAGCTGACCAAAAAGAGGATCGCTGGATTCTTCAGGGGCCTAGCCAATAGAAAACAGTTTAATAAATACATGACCTACCAACGTTTACGGAGGAAGCTGGATATTCTTGTCTCGAGAGGTGGAGATCCTGGGGAAATCTCCGAAGTGAAACTCCTTCTCAGGAAGTGTCAATATGACCGGCATGCCTCTTTGGTTCTGGAGAGGGACTATGGGAAGTACCACTCGCCTGACCCTTACCAGAACTGCAAACAAGGTGTAGCTGTTAAAACGGTCGTTGGCCTTAAAGACAGTACTGGTTCCTTGACAAAGTCCAGGTCAGGGATTCTGGAGGTCGTGAGGTCCTTTTATGCTGACCTTCTTGGGAGGAAAGAGCTTGACCGTGACAAGATGGAAGGCTTTTTGGACTCTACTCCAGGTCTAAATGATGAAGATGTCCCATTGATGAATTTGACAGAGGAGATCACAGTTGAAGAGGTGATGAGGGCAATTGAACAACTTGCCATCAAAAAGTCACCTGGACCGGATGGCTTGACAGCTGAGTTTTACAAAGCCTTTAAGTCTATTCTGGCCCCACATTTGGTAGAGGTTTTTAACAGTTGCCTTGCTGAGGGGGTACTTCCCCCTTCCATGAGGCACTCGGCTGTGATTCTTCTTTCAAAGGGTAAAGATCCTTCGATGATTGAGAATTGGCGCCCCATCAGCCTTCTTAATGTCGATAGAAAGATACTGGCAAAGATATTTTTCTGGCGCCTATCGTCAGTAGCAGAGTCTTTGCTTTCTCGCCATCAGCACTGTTCGGTCCAGGGTAGGTGCACCTTCACAGCGGTTTTAGCTGTCCGGGAGGCCTTGGAGCGGTGCAGGGCTGCAGGCTGGGGAAAGTATTTGCTGACATTGGATCAGGCAAAGGCTTTTGATCGTGTCAACCATGAGTACCTGTGGTTGCTCCTTAGTAAGTACGGTCTGCCGGGTGGTTTTGTCGATTGGTTAAAAGTCTTGTATAAGGGGGCAGAAAGCTTTCCTCTTGTTAATGGTTGGGTTGGGCAGTCCTTTGAGGTTGGCTCCGGGGTGCGCCAGGGTTGTCCCCTGAGTCCCCTGCTCTATGTGTTTGCAATCGACCCTTTCATCAGGAGGCTAGAGAGCGGCATGTTGTGTGGGGTACCGGTGGGTCTCCCGGGTGAGCCGCCTTTGAGGGTTGTTGCCTATGCGGACGATGTGTCGGTGATTGTCACCGGGGCGGATGAAGCAGAGGAGGTGGTCTCTCTGACATCACGGTATTCTGAAGCATCAGGCTCCAAGATCAATCAGGAAAAGAGTGAAGTCTTCTGGATGGGAAAGGAAGGTGAGGGTTTTGATCTCCCGGACACCTTTCCAGTGCCCCAGGAAAGAATTAAGATTCTAGGCATTGAATTTGGACCCGGCGATTATGGCCTCAAAAACTGGGAAGGCAGACTGGAAATTGCCAATACTAAGGTGGTCAGCTGGAAGAAATGGAAGTTATCTATGAGGGAAAGGGTTGATCTGATTAAGACTTATCTGATTCCGATCTTTTTGTATGTCAGCTTTGTCTGCATCTTGCCAGTGTCTCTCTATGCTAGGGTCAGTAGTGTGTTCTTCCAGATGTTGTGGGGGAACAGACTGAACCCCATCAAGAGGAATGTCACCTATCTATCCAGGAGGGAGGGTGGCTTAGGTATGGTCAACCCAGTTCTTTTCTTTTCACTGCTTTTTCTCAAGTTTAATATTGGTAATATGCTTGCAGTGGAACCTCCTGGATGGGCAGGCATTTTTAGATCTTGGTTTAGGCCTTTTCTGCGACTTTGGGAAGAAGGTGGCCAAGTGAAGAATCTCAGGGGTCATCGTGGTCAGCTACCAGCCTATGTCGCTCCGTGCCTGAAGTTATTACGGCAGTGGCGATTGTCGGCTGAAGATCTCAGATCGGTTCCGAGGAAAGTCCTTATGAGTCGAGTCTTGAGCGAAGCCTTTCATGACCCACTGGCCTTAAGGGATTGCCCAGGCCCAGTTTTGAGGGCAGGGTTAAGACTTATTAATTTGGACAGAGTACCTCCTAAATTCAGGGATCTGGCCTGGATGTGCTTCCATGGGAGGCTCTATGTTAGGGGCAATTTGAAATTCCGCAGTGGGGTGGATCGTAGCTGTCCTCGGGAGGAGTGTGCAGGTGAGGAGGAAACTATGGACCATTTTCTGCTTCATTGCCCTTTTAACATAGAGGTGTACAAACAGGTGGGACGGGCCCTCGGTGTCCCTTTCCTCTCCAGGCTGGGTTATGCTGAGTGGGTGTATGGAGCATTCAATACTGGTGGGGTATTTTGTTTAGATGCACTTTTTCTAGTTAGCCTAGTAGTCCGTTATTTCACTTGGAACGCACGGTGTCAGGTCTGCATTCG
>JBBDGP010004100.1:0-20000 GCA_037952835.1 Lithobates septentrionalis | reverse complement strand
TATTGCTGCACTTTACCGATGGCACAAACCGTCACATCACATCGACATATTGCGGAGTCACTTGACAGTACATAGTCAATTTAGTGGACGGTCTGCAGTAGTCGCATGTGAAAGCATATACAGCATTTTAAGCAGCCATCTCCCTCTAACATTCTCCCCCTCCACTTGGGGTCAGTAGAACTCACAGGACTTGGCTCTCTGTAGTCACCTCCTCCATACAGTAGGTATATCGCTCTCCAGGGGAATAGCCTCACTCGGGGAACTCTTGACCTGACCTAAAAGGTCTCCTGTAACCCTCCCCATCCCCACCTCCATAAGGGTCAGCAAGTCTACAGCCGGTTCTCCTGGGTGCAGGTCTACCACTCCCCAGCCTTGTCCAGGACCTCCATGTGCTGGTGTGGGGTTCTTGCCCCCCAATTCCCCCCCTCCCCCCACACTGTACCAGGGCTCTTCCCAGCCTGGCTTATATCTGGGCACTGACTCACCCATGACCTCACTGCACGAGGGCTCTAGATCTAAAAGGGGCCCTAGCACCTGATGACACTGTCTGCTGTCACCAGGCACTGCTCTGGAACAGAGGCACCTAGTGGCCGACTAGCTAACTGCACCTGCCTACAAACTTTAACCACTTCCCGCCTGAGCTATAGACAAAAGACGGCTACAGTGCCGGCCTTAATCTCCTGGAGGGCGTCCATAGACGTCCTCCCATGTATGAGCTGTCTGGGTGGCGGGGAGCAGGCGGCGCGCTCTGTGATCACCAACTCAGTGAGACTCGGCTGATCAAACATCGGAGTAAGGGGCCGATCCCGACCCCTTACCACTTGTCAGCCAATGACAGCTGATCACATGATGTAAACAGAAGATTGTTTGTTTTTGTTTTTTTCTCCTCATGCTGACACCGGCTTCTGTCAAAGGGACTTCGGTCCCGAGCAGGGAGAGTCAACACCGCCTCATCTGTGCCCGCCAGTGCTGCCTGCCAGTGCCTCATCATCCGTGCCACCCATCTGTGCCCACCAGTGCTGCCTGCCAGTGCCTCATCATCCGTGCCACCCATCTGTGCCCACCAGTGCTGCCTGCCAGTGCCTCATCATCCGTGCCACCCATCTGTGCCCACCAGTGCTGCCTGCCAGTGCCTCATCATCCGTGCCACCCATCTGTGCCCACCAGTGCTGCCTGCCAGTGCCTCATCATCCATGCCACCCATCTGTGCCCACCAGTGCTGCCTGCCAGTGCCTCATCATCCGTGCCACCCATCAGTGCCCACCAGTGCTGCCCACCAGTGCATACCAGTGCCTCATCATCCCTGCTGCCCACCAGTGCATATCAGTGCCCACCAGTGCTGCCTGCCAGTGCCTCATCATCCGTGCCACCCATCAGTGCCCACCAGTGCTGCCTGCCAGTGCATACCAGTGCCTCATCAGTGCCCACCAGTGCTGCCTGCCCGTGCATACTAGTGCCTCATCATCAGTGCCACCTATCAGTGCCCACCAGTGCTGCCTCATCAGTGCACCCAAGTGAAGGAGAAAAATTACCTGTTTGCAAAATTTTATAACAAACTATAAAACTGTTTTGTTTATTTTTTTTTACATTTTTGGTCTTTTTTATTTTTTTTATTTTATTTTATTTGTTTATTTATTTATTTTAAGCAAAAAAATAAAAAAAAAACCCAGCAGTGATTAAATACCACCAAAGGAAAGCTCTATTTGTGTGGGAAAAAAAAAAAAGATAAAAACTTCATTTGAGTACAGTGTTATCTGACTGCGCAATTTGTCATTCAAAGTGTGACAGCGCTGAGAATTTGGCCTGGGCAGGAAGGGGGGTAAAGTGCTCTGTAAGCAAGTGGTTAATACGATCAGTTTTTGTTCTTCGGTTTAGATACACTTTAAAGTTATCCTGTCCACCAAGTACACGGGTACCACGGTGTTTGTGTTTTTTTTGTTTTTTTTGCTTTTTTTTTTTTTTGTGTCCCCAATCACTTGTTGGTTAAAGTGGACTTTCAAGCCCCCCCCCCCCCCCCAAGCTTAAAATCTCGGGTGTGTACAGCTCTGCAGGGTGATCTCTGACCATCTACAAGTCCCGTGTATAACAAATACGATGTTTATTTTTACTTTACAAATTTCTCAATCACACGTCTATTTCCAGGCAATGGTGACATAGCCTTGGCCTCACAGTGCCCCCTGGGAAGGCTACCTCACCCAGTGCAGGGAAATCTGAGACACAGAAGTTGGATCCAACCACCAATTTTACTTCAGATGACTTGCAGTTCCTGAGCTCTGTCTTTGCAAAGAACTGACTAAGGACCAGTTCACACCACATGCAGTCCAGTGCGTTTTTTTTGTTTTTTCTTCTCTGCATCGAAAATGCATGGAAAGTAGGTTTATATGGTTTTCAATGGCAGAGCTCACACCAGTGCTGGCAGTTCCAGAAAAAGTAGAACGTGCTGCATTTTTCTTGCACTGGAACGCTGTAAAAAAGCATCGGAATGCACAGAAAACGCACTGCAACACACATTTCCTTTAATCACTTGTCGACCAGCGACCATCACTATACAGCGGCAGGTCGGCTCGTACCCGCGAATCGCTGTAGCTGTACGGTGGTCCCTTTAACAGCTACAGCGGGCGCGCTCGCCAATGCTCGTGTCCGCCGGCCACCCGCGATCGCTCCACAGAGAGTCAGAACGGGGATCAGTCAATGTAAACAGACAGATCCCCATTCTGACAGGGGGGTAGCGAGAGATTTGCTGTTCCTAGTGATCAGGAACAGCGATCTCTCTCCTCCTCCAGTCAGTCCCCTCCCCCCCCCCACAGTTAGAATCACTCCCCAGGGAACACATTTAACCCCTTGATCGCCCCCTAGTGTTAACCCCTTCCCTGCCAGTGACATTTATACAGTAATCGGTGCATTTTTATAGCTCTGATCGCTGTATAAATGTCAGTGGTCCCAAAAAAGTGTCAAATGTGTCCGATCTGTCTGCCGCAAGGTCGCAGTCCCGCTAATAATCACTGATCGCTGCCATTACTAGTAAAAAAAAAAAAAGCCATAAATCTATCCGCTATTTTGTAGACGCTATAACTTTTGAGCAAACCAATCTCCTATTATTATTATTATTATTATTATTATTATTATTATTATTAATAATAATATTATACAGGATTTATATAGCGCCAACAGTTTACGCAGCGCTTTACAATATAAAATTGAGAGAATACAATTATAATACAAATCAATATACACTTATTGCGATAGTTTTTTACCAATATTATGTAGAAGAATACATATTGGCCTAAACTGATGGAGAAATTTAGTTTTTTTTCTTATAGCAAAAAGTAAAAAATATTGTTTGTTTGGTTTTTTTTTTTTTTTTTTTTGCAAAATGCAAAAAAATAGATCAAATATCACCAAAAGAAATCTCTATTTGTGGGAAAAAAAGGTCATCAATTTTGTCTGGGAGCAACGTCGCACGACCGCACAATTGTCAGTTAAAGTAACGCAGTGCTGAATTGCAAAAAAATGGCCTGGTCATTAAGTGCTTAAGAAAAAAGAGGGGGGGGGGGGGACGCACTGGAACGCAACAAAAACGCACATGCAGAAAAGCATCTGGAATGCATCCGGACTGCGTTTCTATGGTGTGAACCGGCCCTTGGGGAAGAAGGAATGGGGGAGGAGGAGAGGAAAGAGCAACATACCAAAACCACATAGAAAACAAGTTGTAGTGGCCGGAACCCACCATTAGATGTCAGCATTGCTACAAAACAATAACAACCCCATACAGTTCAATAGAAATTCCATGGAAGTGGGGCAGAACATCTGTCTATGGGAATGGGGGAGGGGAGGGGGGGCTGAATGGCCAAAACCAGGGGCAACTGACTATTCGGGCACTGCCCAAGGGCCCCATGCCCTAAGGGGCCCCATCAGGGTTGCCAGCCTCAATAAAACCAAGGACAGTATGTAAAAATTTTTGTTTTTTAAAAAAATCCCAAGATTATAGCTGCCCCGCCTTTCCGGTACCTTTTTAAGTGTGTGTATCTTGTATGTGTGTATACTGTATGTGTGTGTATACTGTGTGGTTCCATAATCTATTGCCCGGGGGCCCCATAATCTCCTATTGCCCGGGGGCCCCATAATCTTCTCCTATTGCCCGGGGGCCCCATAATCTTCTCCTATTGCCCGGGGGCCCCATAATCTTCTATTGCCCGGGGGCCCCATAATCTTCTCCTATTGCCCGGGGGCCCCATAATCTTCTCCTATTGCCCGGGGGCCCCATAATCTTCTCCTATTGCCCGGGGGCCCCATAATCTTCTCCTATTGCCCGGGGGCCCCATAATCTTCTCCTATTGCCCGGGGGCCCCATAATCTTCTCCTATTGCCTGGGGGCCCCATAATCTTCTCCTATTGCCCGGGGGCCCCATAATCTCCTATTGCTGGGGGCCCCGTGAGTTGTCAGTCCGCCCCTGGCCAAAACACAGATTTAGAGAACATCCCCCAATTCTTTTGGCTTCCTCCCAACTTTTTATCATTTTTCTAGTTTCCAGGAGTGATCTCCCCACCAGCACTGGCTGTAAGAGCGCTCGGTAATCAGCTGCTGCACACTGCAACCCCTCAGCAGTGTGCAGATCCTACTAGGAAGGTTGTCCTGCCCCTGTAAGGCCAGAACCGGACCGCTATGGATACAAAATCTATATTAGGAATGGGAGAACACGTTTTCATGGTGAAATCGATTTTTAATGACACTCCCTGCGATCGCGCTCCAGTCTGGCGAATCGCGGCGGTTGTGTTTTCAGCTCGTGTTTCCGTAGAATACATATATATATATATATATATATATATATATATATATATATATAAAAACACATGGAACGATGCTTGATGCCAAAAAGTGTCCTTTTACTGAAAAGTTAATCCATTAATTGTTTCAAAATACAAGCAAGCCACTGTACAGTTCCGAGCACAGATCGCTCTTCGTCAGGCTTTTCAGGCTGTGTGTGAAAGGCTAAACCACACTGTGTTCTTTTATCCACACCCAGTCTGATACACACCTGTGTCACATAATTAATTATCCTATACAAAACACCTAAAACCATTCCAAATTTAACCCTATTGAATAAACCTACTACCCTAAAACCATCCTAAATTCCCCAATAGGGGATAATTTACAAGACAGGTTCATCATATTATCTCTCAAATATCCTCATCATATCACTTATGAACCAATTATATTATCTCATTTCATTAGCTCGGTGTTTTTGCAAATATTTCTCATGAATACACATATGTTGCTATTCCTGTTCATGTCTCAAAATTCTTCATGGATTCCAGTTGATATTCTGCTATCTAGTATTTCCAACGGGAGCCTTTGTGATCAATCTAAAGAAAATATAACATATTCAAAAATAGTCATACCTTCTAATCAATCTTGCACTGTAAATTTTTAAACAAACAAAAACAAATCATAGTCCCTGTTCATACCATCAGGGTACAGGGACTGTAATTTGTTGATCCACCAAACTTCACGTCTTTTTAGTTTCAAAATCCTATCACCCCCTCTTTTGTCATGGGGAATCTCTTCTAAAACCATAAAGCGTAGATCGGTGTCTTTATGGCCCATTTCTGAGAAGTGACGCGATACAGGTAAACTTGATTGGGGATGTCTAATTGTACTACGGTGTTGTGCGATACGGTCTTTAATTTTTTGGGTGGTTTCCCCCACGTAAAAGGAGATTGCAGGGGCATGTGAGAATGTAAATCACATATGATGACTGACAGGTGTAGAAACCGTTAATTATTATTTTCTTGTTAGTCCTAGGATGAGAAAAATTATTCCCTTTGATAACTAAATTGCATTGAATGCAACTAAGACAAGGGTAACAGCCTTTTCTTTTACTGCCAAGAAAAGTCATCTTTTTCTCATCCTGCCTCTCTGGTTTAAATTCGGATCGCACTAAGAGATCGCGCAAGGTTTTATTGCGCCGGTATGCCCCCCAATCGGGCTCTCTCCGGTCTAGCCTGCCAGAGTGCCCTGCAGTGCGTTGGGCAGGCTTGTTTCAGGCTGGCAGTGCACACCCCATACCGGTTTGCTAATCTGTGCGCTGACATGGTGTCACCCCCATCCATCAAGGTTGGATATCCCTTCTTACTCAGTGGTGTCGCCCCCTCTGGCAGGTGTCACTGAGAAGCGGTCCGCACCCCCCATAGCGATGCCACTGCATTTCGGGTGAAGTTTCTCTAGAAAACGATAGTTCGGGATGTCGATCTTCTGGTCACATGACAATATTAACGTGGGATTGGCTGAAGGAAATGGTGACGAGAGCGGAATCAGGAGATGGACACTCTCCACCAAGTTTTGGTTTCTGAACCAAAAACCAAAAAACTTTACCCGGCGATTTCTCTTCAATCAAGCGGAAGAGTTTAGTTTTAACTTTCTTTTCCATAAGAAGCTTTTTTTTTTGGGGTGACGGGGTCTCTTTAAGCCTCAACTCTTCTGGGTTCTGCTGGGTAGGAAGCCCCTCATTTTAGGATCTCTCGTAGTTTCTTACAGTAGGAGGTCCTCAGAAGATAAAGAAATCCGACTATTTCTGGAGGATTCCAGAAGTTCAGGATAACAGAGCGACTTTCCAGAGGATTCCTGGAATGCGGAAACCGACTGTATGTAAGGAATGTTTACATTGTAACGTCCCATTTCCCGAGAGATGAAGAGGAAGGAGAGTTCTATGGCAGATGGTGAGAAGGACGGACCCACCTTTGTTTGCAATAAGGGTGCAATTCGGACGGCTAAGATAGAACATGAAAGACACATAGCGGAGGAGAGCAAAAAAAATCCCAAGAAATTCTTTAAGTATGTAAACAGTAAAAAAGGGAGGACAGACCATATTGGCCCCATAAAGAATGAGGAAGGACATCTGGTTACAAAGGATGGGGAGATGGCAAAGGTGTTGAATTTATTCTTCTCCTCAGTCTTCACGAGTGAATCGGGGGGCTTCAGTAACCAAAACTGCAGTGTTTATCCTCAGGACACAACACAGGAAGCACCTACATGGTTAACAGAGGACGGAATTAAAATTAGACTTGAGAAACCTAACATTAATAAATCACCGGGACCAGATGGCTTGCATCCGAGGGTACTTGGGGAACTCAGTCAAGTGATTACCAGACCATTGTTCCTAATTTTTACAGACAGTCTATTGACTGGAATGGTACCAGCTGATTGGAGAAAAGCCAATGTAGCACCAATATTTAAAAAGGGCCCAAAAAACATCCCTGGGAATTACAGACCAGTTAGCCTAACATCAATAGTATGTAAACTCTTGGAGGGGATAAGGGACTATATACAAGATTTTAGTAATAAGAACGATATCATTAGCAGTAATCAGCATGGATTCATGAAGAATCGTTCTTGCCAAACCAATCTATTAACCTTCTATGAGGAGGTGAGTTGCCATCTAGATAAAGGAAGGCCCGTAGACGTGGTGTATCTGGATTTTGCAAAAGCATTTGACACAGTTCCCCATAAACGTTTACTGTACAAAATAAGGTGCGTTGGCATGGACCATAGGGCGAGTACATGGATTGAAAACTGGCTACAAGGGCGAGTTCAGAGGGTGATGATAAATGGGGAGTACTCAGAATGGTCAGGGGTGGGTAGTGGGGTCCCCCAGGGTTCTGTGCTGGGACCAATCCTATTTAATTTGTTCATAAACGACCTGGAGGATGGGATAAACAGTTCAATCTCTGTATTTGCAGACGATACTAAGCTAAGCAGGACAATAACTTCTCCGCAGGATGGGGAAACCTTGCAAAAAGATCTGAACAAATGAATGGGGGAGGGGCGACTACATGGCAAATGAGGTTCAATGTAGAAAAATGTAAAATAATGTATTTGGGTGGCAAAAATCTGAATGCAATCTATAGAGTGGGGGGGGGAGAACCTCTGGGGGGATCTAGGATGGAAAAGGACCTGGGGGTCCTAGTAGATGATAGGCTCAGCAATGACATGCAATGCCAAGCTTCTGCTAATAAAGCAGGTGCGGCCCGTTGTCTGTAGGTGGGGCCCGTTGTCTGTAGGTGGGGCCCGTTGTCTGTAGGTGGGGCCCGTTGTCTGTAGGTGGGGCCCGTTGTCTGTAGGTGGGGCCCGTTGTCTGTAGGTGGGGCCCGTTGTCTGTAGGTGGGGCGCGTTGTCTGTAGGTGGGCGTGTCGGGGTGAATGCCGTCTGTTGCAGCACGCCTTCCTGCGGATTGCGGTTGCAGGGTGTTGACCTTTAAAAGGGATCAGCACCTAATTCCTGAGAGTGAGAAGCTGCGTGTTTTTGTTTCTCGGTGATTTGGCCTTGTTTAGGGTTTTGACATTTTCACGCCTCGCCCTGAATAGAGGATAATCCGCCTAAATGCCGTATTTGTCATAACAGATTTCTGAGACAAAGAGGGACGGTCAGAGGCTGCGACCAAACCACCCCGGGCGCGCTCGCCACTAAACAAACACTCTCATTATTTTATTTATAGAATGGATTTATATTCTTACCGGCTCAGACGCTCAGCCCTTACCTGTGAGTGCCGGCAGCACCTCGAGTTGGGTGATCTCCAGACAGATATAGAACATCGCTCCTAATGATGTATTAATAATTATAATATACTGTCTGTAGGAGGGGCATGCTGTCTGTAGGTGGGCGCGTTGTCTAGGTGGGGCGCGTTGTCTGTAGGTGGGGCGCGTTGTCTGTAGGTGGGGCATGCTGTCTGTAGGTTGGGCGCGTTGTCTGTAGGTGGGGCATGCTGTCTGTAGGTTGGGCGCGTTGTCTGTAGGTGGGCGCGTTGTCTAGGTGGGCGCATTGTCTAGGTGGGCACTTGTTGTCTGTAGGTGGGGCGCGTTGTCTAGGTGGGCGCGTTGTCTGTAGGAGGGCGCTTGTTGTCTGTAGGTGGGGCGCGTTGTCTGTAGGTGGGCGCGTTGTCTGTAGGTGGGCGCGTTGTCTGTAGGTGGGGCGCGTTGTCTGTAGGAGGGGCATGCTGTCTGTAGGAGGGGCATGCTGTCTGTAGGTGGGCGCGTTGTCTAGGTGGGCGCGTTGTCTAGGTGGGCGCGTTGTCTAGGTGGGCGCGTTGTCTGTAGGTAGGGCGCGTTGTCTGTAGGTGGGGCCCGTTGTCTGTAGGTGGGGCCCGTTGTCTGTAGGTGGGCGTGTCGTCTGTAGGTGGGCACGATGTTTGTAGGTGGGCACGATGTTTGTAGGTGGGCCCGTTGTCTGTAGGTAGGGCGCGTTGTCTGTAGGTGGGGCCCGTAGTCTGTAGGTGGGGCCCGTTGTCTGTAGGTGGGGCGCGTTGTCTGTAGGTGGGCACGTTGTCTGTAGGTGGGACATGTTGTCTGTAGGTGGGCCCGTTGTCTGTAGGTGGGCACGATGTTTGTAGGTGGGGCGCCTTGTCTGTAGGTGGGCGCTTGTTGTCTGTAGGTGGGCACGATATTTGTAGGTGGGGCGCCTTGTCTGTAGGTGGGCACGATATTTGTAGGTGGGGCGCCTTGTCTGTAGGTGGCGCTTGTTGTTTGTAGGTGGGGCGCTTGTTGTTTGTAGGTGGGCGCTTGTTGTTTGTAGGTGGGCGCTTGTTGTCTGTAGGTGGGGCCCGTTGTCTGTAGGTGGGGCGCGTTGTCTGTAGGTGGGGCGCGTTGTCTGTAGGTGGGGCCCGTTGTCTGTAGGTGGGGCCCGTTGTCTGTAGGTGGGGCGCTTGTCTGTAGGTGGGGTGTGTTGTCTGTAGGTGGGGCACGATGTTTGTAGGTGGGGCGCGTTGTCTGTAGGTGGGCGCTTGTCTGTAGGTGGGCACGATGTTTGTAGGTGGGCGCGTTGTCTGTAGGTGGGCACGATGTCTGTAGGTGCGGCCCGTTGTCTGTAGGTGCGGCCCGTTGTCTGTAGGTGCGGCCCGTTGTCTGTAGGTGCGGCCCGTTGTCTGTAGGTGCGGCCCGTTGTCTGTAGGTGCGGCCCGTTGTCTGTAGGTGCGGCCCGTTGTCTGTAGGTGGGGCCCGTTGTCTGTAGGTGGGGCCCGTTGTCTGTAGGTGGGGCCCGTTGTCTGTAGGTGGGGCCCGTTGTCTGTAGGTGGGGCCCGTTGTCTGTAGGTGGGCGTGTCGGGGTGAATGCCGTCTGTTGCAGCACGCCTTCCTGCGGATTGCGGTTGCAGGGTGTTGACCTTTAAAAGGGATCAGCACCTAATTCCTGAGAGTGAGAAGCTGCGTGTTTTTGTTTCTCGGTGATTTGGCCTTGTTTAGGGTTTTGACATTTTCACGCCTCGCCCTGAATAGAGGATAATCCGCCTAAATGCCGTATTTGTCATAACAGATTTCTGAGACAAAGAGGGACGGTCAGAGGCTGCGACCAAACCACCCCGGGCGCGCTCGCCACTAAACAAACACTCTCATTATTTTATTTATAGAATGGATTTATATTCTTACCGGCTCAGACGCTCAGCCCTTACCTGTGAGTGCCGGCAGCACCTCGAGTTGGGTGATCTCCAGACAGATATAGAACATCGCTCCTAATGATGTATTAATAATTATAATATACTTTCTTGAAATCCGCTTCTGCTGCAATATTCACTTTCAATCCATAGATTTCCTCTGCAGTACCTTCTTTCTACCACTAGATGTCCTCAGTCTACAAGTCATGGGGCAAGTCCACCAGACTGAAGACATCTACTGGCAGAAAAAAGTACTGCAGGGGAATCTCTGGATTGAAGGTTGCAGTGGAAGCTTGTTTTATTATCGTTTAGAGGAATTGTGTCATCCGACACACTTTCTCTGAGCCCAGGTCATCCGTGATCCCGTTTTCAACCTGTGATTGTGAAAAGAAATGCAGCACAGTAATGAAGCTAATCTCTTGGTTGCTCCTATCAGCATGTTTCCTGTCAGCACATGAACTGACTGGATACTTGTACTGCTTTTCCCTCTCACACTCCAGCCCTGCTATACAGGGAATGCAGGAGGCTCATACCGGGTCACATCCAGGTACTCTACAATGTATTTATTTTTTTAATTTAAGCAGTGCAAGTACCAGGATGTGACCCAGTATGAGCCTCCTGCATTCTCTGTACAGCAGAGCTGAAATGTGAGAGGAAGAAGCAGTACAAGTTATCAGTCAGTTCATGTGCTCAGGACTGGGATGGGGGGGGGGGGGGGGCAGATGGCACAGGCTGTATGTGAGGGGGGGGCAGACCAGGCGCAGGCTGTATGTGCAGGGGGAGCTCTGTGTACTGGGTGGCCACAGGAGGAGGGGAGAGCTCTGTGTACTTGGGGGGCCACAGGAGGAGGGCAGAGCTCTGTGTACTGAGTGGCCACAGGAGTAGGGGAGAGCTCTGTGTACTGGGGGGCCACAGGAGGAGGGGAGAGTTCTGTGTACTGGGTGGCCACAGGAGGAGGGGAGAGCTCTGTGTGCTGGGCGGCCACAGAAGGAGGGGAGAGCTCTGTGTACTGGGGGGCCACAGGAGGAGGGGAGAGTTCTGTGTACTGGGTGGCCACAGGAGTAGGGGAGAGCTCTGTGTACTGGGGGGGCCACAGGAGGAGGGGAGAGCTCTTTGTACTGGGTAGCCACAGGAGGAGGGGAGAGCTCTGTGTGCTGGGCGGCCACAGAAGGAGGGGAGAGCTCTGTGTGCTGGGCGGCCACAGAAGGAGGGGAGAGCTCTGTGTATTGGGGGGCCACAGGAGGAGGGCAGAGCTCTGTGTACTGAGTGGCCACAGGAGTAGGGGAGAGCTCTGTGTACTGGGGGGGCCACAGGAGGAGGGGAGAGCTCTTTGTACTGGGTGGCCACAGGAGGAGGGGGAGAGCTCTGTGTGCTGGGCGGCCACAGAAGGAGGGGAGATCTCTATGTACTGGGTGGCCACAGGAGGAGGGGAGAGCTCTGTGTGCTGGGCGACCACAGGAGTAGGGGAGAGCTCTGTGTACTGGGGGGGCCACAGGAGGAGGGGAGAGCTCTGTGTACTGGGTGGCCACGGGAGGAGGGGAGAGCTCTGTGTGCTGGGCGGCCACAGAAGGAGGGGAGAGCTCTGTGTATTGGGGGGCCACAGGAGAAGGGAAGAGCTCTGTGTACTGGGCGGCCACAGAAGGAGGGGAGAGCTCTGTGTACTGGGTGGCCATAAGAGGAGGGGAGAGCTCTGTGTACTGGGTGGCCACAGGAGGAGGAGTGAGCTTTGTGTACTGGGCGGCCACGGGAAGAAGGGAGAGTTCTGTGTGCTGGGTGGCCACGGGAGGATGGGAGAGCTCTGTGTACTGTGTGGCCACAGGAGGAGGGGAGAGCTCTGTGTGCTGGGCGGCCTCAGGAGGAGGGGAGAGCTCTGTGTATTTGAGGGTTCTAGAAGGTGGGGGGGATCTGTATATTGGGGGTGCTATGGGGTGGTGTGGCCCTGCACTGGGGAAGAGGGGCGGCCTCTGTTCTGGGGGGGGCTAGGGCTGGGATAAGCTTGATGTACTGGGGGGTCAGAGAAGGGGGAGCTCTGCATTCACGCAATGGAGGGCGGAGTTTCCCATCTTTGCCCTGTGCCCCAATTCACCTTGTCCTACCACGAGGTGGAAAGAGCAGAGGGACCGTCAAATGAGCTCATTACTGCGCTGTATTGCCTTTTACAATCCCAGTTGGGCTCAGAGGAAGTGTGTTGAATGACCCAATTCCTCTAAAAGATATCCAAACCAGCAATATTCACTTTCAAACCAGAAATGTCATATGCAGTACTTTTTTCTACCACTAGATGTCCTCAGTCTGGGGGGACCTGCCCCCTGGCCATCAGAATGAAGACATCTAGTGGTAGAAAGAAGTACTGCATGGGGAAATTCTGGATTGAAAGTGAATACTGTATTGCAGCGGAAGTTGGTTTTATTCTCTTTTGATAGGCTGGAGTTCTGCTTTAAATCAGAATTCGGTTGCTCACAGGGGGTTTTATTGGTATCTTGTATCTCCGTTTTTCTGTGGATGCTGCTTGTAGCACATGGACAGCTCCATGTATCCCACATAAGATTCTGAGAATGGCGCCAGGGCCGGGCCCACATCACTCCAGGACATCAGCAGCAGCCAACCTGGGGACGTATGACGGGAAAATAAAAACTGCCAAAAACTGATGAGGATTTTCCTTTGTACGGCACAGAGGGTCCGGAAAGTTCCATAGAAAGTCTAACAATTTCCAAAAGCCTTGCGTGCCGAATAACACTCCATAAAGAATAACCCTCCATAAAGAATAACACGCCATAGAGAGGTGGCGATGGACAAAGACGCTGTTTTTAGAAAAGCTCTTCAGCAATTTGGAGCCGTTTTGTGGTCTTGGGAGATTTCAAATTCCAAAGATTTCGGGTTTAACACTTTGTATGGAAATTGTTGCTATTTTATAATTTCTGGGCTGTGGCTTAAAGGAGAACTCCGGGCAGAAATAAGAGGCGCCCATGCAGCTTTATATTCATGAATACATCCTTAAAGTGGACTCCTCCCCCCCACCACACATAAAAATGGGTGGCACATGGAGCTCTTCATCTTGAAGTCCTTTCCAAATCAAACATTTGGTTATAAACTTCGAGAAAAATCACTTTGTAAACCTGTTGCAGTGCATGCTCTGTGCTGCGTGTGGTACATGATCTTTGCTGTGCACTCTGCTCTGTGCATGGTGGGTGCTCTGCCCTGTGCATGGTACATGCTCTTTGCTGCCTGTGGTGCATGCTCTGCCCTGCGTGTGGTGAGTGATCTTTGCTGCACGCTCTGCCCTGAGCATGGTACGTGCTCTTTGCTGCCTGTGGTGCATGCTCTGCCCTGTGCATGGTACACGCTCTTTGCTGCCTGTGGTGCATGCTCTGCCCTGTGCATGGTGCATGCTCTGCCCTGTGCATGGTACGTGCGGTTTGCTGCGTGTGGTGCATGCTCTGCCCTGTGCATGGTACGTGCTCTTTGCTGCGTGTGGTGCATGCTCTGCCCTGTGCATGGTACGTGCTCTTCGCTGCGTGTGGTGCATGCTCTGCCCTGTGCATGGTACATGCGGTTTGCTGCGTGTGGTGCATGCTCTGCCCTGTGCATGGTACGTGCTCTTTGCTGCGTGTGGTGCATGCTCTGCCCTGTGCATGGTACGTGCGGTTTGCTGCGTGTGGTGCATGCTCTGCCCTGTGCATGGTACGTGCGGTTTGCTGCGTGTGGTGCATGCTCTGCCCTGTGCATGGTACGTGCTCTTTGCTGCGTGTGGTGCATGCTCTGCCCTGTGCATGGTACGTGCGGTTTGCTGCGTGTGGTGCATGCTCTGCCCTGTGCATGGTACGTGCGGTTTGCTGCGTGTGGTGCATGCTCTGCCCTGTGCATGGTACGTGCTCTTCGCTGCGTGTGGTGCATGCTCTGCCCTGTGCATGGTACATGCGGTTTGCTGCGTGTGGTGCATGCTCTGCCCTGTGCATGGTACGTGCTCTTTGCTGCGTGTGGTGCATGCTCTGCCCTGTGCATGGTACGTGCGGTTTGCTGCGTGTGGTGCATGCTCTGCCCTGTGCATGGTACGTGCGGTTTGCTGCGTGTGGTGCATGCTCTGCCCTGTGCATGGTACGTGCGGTTTGCTGCGTGTGGTGCATGCTCTGCCCTGTGCATGGTACGTGCGGTTTGCTGCGTGTGGTGCATGCTCTGCCCTGTGCATGGTATGTGCGGTTTGCTGCGTGTGGTGCATGCTCTGCCCTGTGCATGGTACGTGCGGTTTGCTGCGTGTGGTGCATGCTCTGCCCTGTGCATGGTACGTGCGGTTTGCTGCGTGTGGTGCATGCTCTGCCCTGTGCATGGTATGTGCGGTTTGCTGCGTGTGGTGCATGCTCTGCCCTGTGCGTGATCTTTGTTGCGTGGTGCGCGCTCTGCCCTGTGCGTGATCTTTGTTGCGTGGTGCGCGCTCTGCCCTGTGTGTTTTGTGTCTGTTCTATGGTGTGTATACATGGGGCTGTACATGGGGCCCCTGGACTGTGCACTTGGGGGGGCCCCGGGGATAACCTTATACCATCCTAAATGAATTCTGTGTTAGACATGTACGCGTGTTTTTGGAGCGTTAAACTTCATGGCGATTCAATGATGCGAAGGGTGAAACCTGCTGCTGTTCGTTGATTTGGGGTCCCCTGGGAACACCTGCAGGGTATATGACTGGGGACACAACAATTGTAGACATCCAATGGAAGGTTTATTAAACGTGACAGGAAAATGGGTCTCCAACGCATTTCATGGGCTCACAGCGCCCCGTTTCCTCAGGACTTCGGGTGGTCAAAATGTTCTGGATTGGTGTAGATGGATAAGACGGAGAGATTGATTGGACGGAGATGAGGAATGCGTCTTTAAGCTGCACTCACACTATTGCATCACCTGATTTTGCGTGCGCTTAGGAAACGCACAAAAAACACGCCGCGCTCGCAGTGCCATTCATTGTTCATGTCGCCCAAATGTGGCAAAAGGGGAACGTAATCCATCAAAAAAAAAATGCGACTAACGCCGCTAAATGCGTGACAAAGAGCTAATTTGTCACGAGTAGCGCAGCCCAATAAAAAATGAATGGGCTGCCCTATGCACGTGGCGCAACAACGCATGCATGCACGCCGCCGCGCGCCTTCACAGAGCCCTGTAATGTGAATGCAGCCCTGGGGGGTCCCGGCCTGTGTTTAGCCTCGGGGGAGGGGGGGATAAATCTGAGGCCGGAGGAGAAAAGCACTTTATGGGGAAAGCAGCTTATAGAATGTTGTGGTGAGTTGTGGAATAAAGTCGCCGTCTGTTCTCTCTCTTTTTCAGCTCCCTTTTCATGTTTCGTTAATGTGGACGGGAAGTCCGGATTCTGAGCGGGATTAAGCGGAAGGGCCCCCCAACATGACCCACATTCCGATCGATCAGTCCAATTTGCCGCGGGTCAATGAAGGTGAGTGACGGAGTCTTCATTCTGGAGGCGGCTATAGACCTTAGACATGTGCACTGCCGAAAAATGTGTTCGTTTTCGCCTCATTCTTCTTTTTTTTTTTTTTTTTTTTTTGTTTTATTTTCTTTTTTTGAGTCATTAGTTATGATCGCAACTTGTAAATTCAGAAATTAAGACAGAAAATCTGAAAATTCGAAAAAATAACTAACTAATAATAACTAACTATTAAATTATAGATATTCGAATTCCCTCTCAAATTTGGCTGTTAGCGAATGTAACAAATATGAATTTATCCAAAGTTACGAATTATCCGAAAAAACTAATGCCGCATCCAAACAAATGGAATGGAACAAATTAATTTTCAATAATAATAATAAAAATTTTTTATTTATTAATAATAATAATAATTTGTTACGCTTTAATAGGTAAGCTATTATTAATTGGTTATTATTTCGGATTTCCGAATTTTTGAATTTTTGAATCTTTGAATTTTCGAATTTATGAATATTCGGAAAAATTTGTCTAACAGGTCTTCGTTGATTCGGATATTTCTGAATTAACGAATTTATCCCAATCTGTTAAAGGTATTCGAAACAAATTGCACATGCCTTATAGACATTAGAGGCCATGTGACCTCCACACAGCCGCCCTCTACTGCATATGTTGGCGACAGATCTCTAAACGCTAATGGTCACATTGTACGACCTTCTGACTGCAGAGAGAGGGCTGGAACGAGATTGTCTCACCTGGTCGATCGTTCTGCTCGCAATAAGCCTCTGACGATGATGTCATTGAATGTCTATGGCCATCTTTTATATAAAAGGATCTCCTTGTTCTCATGTAATTGTCCGAACCACCATGTGGTGGCGCACATCGAACATCCTTCCCCTGCAGGTGTGACCACGGACGGGGCGCCATTCTGCGTGTTTTTCCTACGCATGATAAACGCAGAATAAGTCCCTGACGCTTTTCCAAAAACGCATCGCACCAATGACTGGGTGTGGCATGCGCCATTAATGGCACCACTACGTGTTTCTACGCGTTTCTCTGCGTGTCGGGAAAACGTACAATTCTGCGCACCTTCCCAACACACAGTAAGGCTCGGCTCACATTACTGCATGTGGAGAACGTGTGCAAAATTGAGTGCTTTCCCGACACGCAGAGAATGCCATCAATAGTTCATGGCGTCCCACACCACTGCCAACGCACGCCAGACCACATGGTGCAGCATGGTTTTGGAAGGGGCACCGACTTTTCTACATTTTCTGCGTCATTGAATTGAATGGACTTCCCTGCACTCGATGTGCGGAAACGTGACCGTGCTGATCCAAGCATCATGGGAACCTTAAAGGGGCACTCCTACTTTCTGGGTCTTTCAAACAATACACAAGTGTTCTAGCTGCTGCATTGCAACTACAGTATCTGACAAAAGTAAGTACACCCCTCAGTGACATTTGTGTAAATCTTTTCTTCTCTCTTTTCATGTGACAACACTGTAGAAATGACACTTGTGTACAGCTTGTATAACAGTGTAAATTTGCTGTCCCCTCAAAATAACTCAACACACAGCCATTAATGTCTAAACCGCTGGCAACAAAAGTCAGTACACCCCTAACTGAAAATCTCCAAATTGGGCCCAATTAGCCATTTTCCCTCCCCGGTGTCATGTGACTCGTTAGTATTACAAGGTCTCAGGTGTGAATGGGGAGCAGGTGTGTTAAATTTGGTGTTATCGCTCTCACTCTCTCATACTGGTCACTGGAAGTACAACATGGCACCTCATGGCAAAGAACTCTCTGAGGATCTGAATAAAGAATTGTTGCTCTACATAAAGATGGCCTAGGCTATAAGAAGATTGCCAAGACCCTGAAACTGATCTGCAGCACGGTGGCCAAGACCATACAGCGGTATAACAGGACAGGTTCCACTCAGAACAGGCCTTGCCATGGTCCACCAAAGAAGTTGAGGTCACATGATCAGCATCATATCCAGAGGTTGTCTTTGGGAAATAGACGTATGAGTGCTGCCAGCATTGCTGCAGAGGTTGTAGGGGTGGGAGGTCAGCCTGTCAGTGCTCAGACCATACGCCGCACACTGCATCAAATTGGTCTGCATGGCTGTCGTCCCAGAAGGAAGCCTCTTCTAAAGATGATGGACAAGAAAGACCGCAAACAGTTTGCTGAAGACAAGCAGACTAAGGAGATGGATTACTGGAACCATGTCCTGTGGTCTGATGAGACCAAGATAAACGTATTTGGTTCAGATGGTGACAAGCGTGTGTGGGGGCAACCAGGTGAGGAGGACAAAGACAAGTGTGTCTTGTCTACAGTCAAGCATGGTGGTGGGAATGTCATGGTCTGGGGCTGCATGAGTGCTGCCGGCACTGGGGGGCTACAGATCATTGAGGGAACCATGAATGCCAACATGTACTGTGACATACTGAAGCAGAGCATGATCCCCTCCCTTCAGAGACTGGGCCGCAGGGCAGTATTCCAACATGATAACCACCCCAAACACACCTCCAAGACCACCACTGCCTGGCTAAAGAAGCTGAGGGTAAAGGTGATGGACTGGCCAAGCATGTCTCCAGACCTAAACCCTATTGATCATCTGTGGGACATCCTCAAACGGAAGGTGGAGGAGCACAAGGTCTCCAACATCCACCAGCTCTGTGATGTCATCATGGGGGAGGGGAAGAGGACTCCAGTGACAACCTGTGAAGCTCTGGTGACCTCCATGCCCAAGAGGGTTAAGGCAGTGCTGGAAAATAATGGTGACCACACAAAATATTGACACTTTGGGCCCAATTTGGAGATTTTCACTTAGGGGTGTACTGACTTTTGTTGCCAGCGGTTTAGACATTAATGGCTGCGTGTTGAGTAATTTTGAGGGGACAGCAAATTTACACTGTTATACAAGCTGTACACTCACTACTTTACATTGTAGACAAGTGTCATTTCTTCAGTGTTGTCACATGAAAAGATAGAAGAAAATATTTTCAAAAATGTGAGGGGTGTACTCACTTTTATGAGATACTGTATGTCATTATTAGACGTTCGTTGCTCCCGTGGCCCCTGTCTGACCTCGGACCCGTCTCATAGCATCCGAATACACAATCCTGAGATGGGGCAGAACTCGGTGACCTCTGACACTCCAGGTAAAGGTCAGGCTCAGTGATGAAACGGTTATTATATATTTAATTGTTTTAAATGTTCTTCGGTTTGAAAACTATCGATCAGAGCAGAAAGATTGACTCCCATCCCCCTCCACGATGGATCAACTATGTTCAATGAAAACAATTAATTGTGGAGTGATTGGATAATCTGATCAATGTAACTGATTTGTGGGAAAATAGAATCCAATACTGCTGTCTGCTGTGCCCCCTGTGCTCCTTCATCCAGAGTGGGGGGGGGGGGGGGCGCTCCAATAAAGGAGGTGTGTTACTGGCCAGATCACCAGGTGAAAAGAGACTAAAAAAAGAAAACAAATGCAGCTGCCACATCTAATGATCGGAAAGCTGCAATATGCTCTGACTCCGGGGACACGGCCCCTCCCCCGAGTAACTCCAATATTCGCTGACATCCAGTAAGATTGCGGCTTTGTTTGAATCTTTCTGAACGGCTCTGGAACCAGCAAAATGCACAGCGGGTGTTCCCAGGCTCCGCCCCCTGCAGTGCTCCTGCCATGGCGATTGGCTGCATTCCTATCCAAATCTCATCTGAACATCCAATCAGTCTGATCGGAATTGTGTGACGTTCCCATAAAGGGCGCCAGTCCTGAGAGAGGAGATTCTGATGATGGAATCCCGGCTGTCCAGCGGGTGGAACGGCTTCAATAAGCTCCAAATCACCGATCCAATCTTCACTGGCTGCTTATTGTAAGCCAGAGACAGCCAGGCACCAGCATTTCCAGGTCCTCAATGGAGGTCTATGGTAAAGCTTTCCTTAAATGGTGTCGGTGATCGGAGATACAGGGCAGCAACATTGGGATTGGTGGCCACAACATGAAGCCCCTCAACTACCAATCAGAGGCAGGATTTTGTATTGCAGTGATTTCTCTCCCAGGTCAGGGGTGGATGTGATTGGTGGATTCTCACACACGGCTCGGGCTGGATGATGAATGTTCTCCTAATGGAGATAAATAGTCATTTC